>VMDO01017849.1:0-43818 GCA_007922755.1 Pedetes capensis
ATCTAATTTTAATATCTTTAAAAATCCCTTAGTGTTCTTACTCTTTTTGCATATTGTTCCATGTTGTTCACTTCTCATCATTTTTAGAACTTTCCTTTTGTGGTAGCCTTGGGAGCCAATTCACTAGACTTACAAAGTTGGTCCTATCATTTTATAGTCATATTCATAAAAGACATACCTGTGTTCTAATCCCAGTCAATGTTTATTACCACATGCATCATTTTAGTAAACTGTGCTTTATCTATTTCTGGCTTAGGAAATGAATCGATACCGATCTTGGTGTAGCCTCTTATTCGGTTATGACTGGGTTGGGATTCCGCTGGTTTACACCCAGGTATCAAATACTTTGCATGTGGCTTTTTTCTGCCTGCCTATCTGTCCTTTAGCTCCCTCTGGGGAGCTAGCACTGTACTCTCATTCTGGTTTCTCTCTATTCCAGGTTGTCACTCTTGCTGTCTACACCTTCTTCTTTGCATGCCTGATTGGACGGCAGTTTTTGGATCCCACCAAAGGCTACGCGGGGCATGACTTAGATCTTTACATTCCAATCTTTACTCTCCTACAATTCTTCTTCTATGCAGGATGGCTCAAGGTAGCCAACAGTCTCAGAGTGCCTGACACCGACTCTGTAAACTGTAATGTTCCAAACTCTCTGTGCTGATCCTTTACTGAGTCTTTAGCAAATCATTCGTGAGCAAGTAGAAGGTAGATTTAACATGTAATAGCTCAGAGATGTGATTACTTTTCCACCCAGGATTAAAGTAGTCAGACGGTATGACAGCAGCCTGAAGCAGTTCATTATGCAAAGAGATTAAAAGAACACTTTCTTTAAGCTATTGATTTTTTTAAGTTTCTGTGTGCTCCCTTTAGGACTGCAGTAATGCAATTAAAGTAATAACTGTGCCTGCATTGATATTGTATACCATAATGAGCATCTAGGCAGAGTAAAAGATAGTAGAGAAGCAGCCTTGGATATCAGACTTAAGCATTAATATTGTAGTAGGATCTTGGTTCTACTCAGCTTCATAAATTGTTACTTACAATTCCCTGAAATCCTTTGAGCTGTCCCACAACATTAAATGCCTCTCATTTTTTCAAAACCAGACTGAGACTCAGAAAAGAATTAATCATAATCAAAACCAGAAACCCCAGGATTAATGATGACATTTGGTTTGCCAGGGTTTTAAAAACAGGTCTGAGCAGTGAGAACGACTTGTCCAATCATCAGTGTAGAATGGTATTTGCTTTCTCACACCACCACCATCACCCAACCATCACCTTCTCGCTCCTCTTCCATCACTTTTCCAGACTTCCAAAATGGAAGTTATATGATAGGGGAAAAAAATCAAAGACTATTGCTTCATTAAGTTAAGTGAAACCTAACAAAAGTTTCAAGATGACTAACAAAACAGAATTGCCAAATGCTTGACCCTCCAAATAATCACCTGTGGTTATGCCTTCAGATGAGGGTGCCTTTCCCCTGCAAAAACATTTTCTTTCATTGGCTTGAATCTTCTCAAAGAAAAATACATATATTGGCATTTCAAATTATACTCCGAGGACAAAGGGCATGTCCTTTAAACAGCAAAAACATTTTTAACCAAATGTCTGTGACTCTAAATCATTTTTACCAACTTGAGAGTGACAAGGAACAGGAGAGACTAATGACTCTGATTTTTCATTAGAGAAAAAAAGCATACTTTACCCTAATAAACATAAAATCACCACAATTGGCCCAAATGCTCAATCATTCTGATCTTTCTCCCTTCCTCTGTGTTGTGCTGGGCTTTTTATTCTTTGCTTTGTGTCATGCAAAGTGCTTAGCTGGACTCTAAAGAAGTGATTGGTTCCTTTCTGCTAATGCACCTGCTAAAATATTAATTTATGACATATTGTAAAGCAAATATGAAAAGACACATTGTAGCTCCATTAAAAGATAGACAAACCTAATAACAGCGATAGTCCACAGCTGTACCACTATGGCGTCAGATTGCGGAAGCTAAGGAGGGTTGGGCCTGGTTTGTACCTGGATGGGAGACCACTTGGGAATACCAAGTGCTGTAGGCCTGGGAGAAGGACTTGGGAGCCCACTCCTGAAAAAGTCAGCCATCGAAAACTCTATGAACAGCAGAGTAGCACTGTTTCATTCTGTTGCATATAGGGTCACTATAAGTCAGAGCCCACTCAACAGCACCTAACAACAACAACAATTAAAGTGAGGTCTGCCACACCAGTGAGATGTGGCTCAGTTTCTAAAGAGCTATTCTATCCTGACAATTCAGATATTTGTAAATTATTCAAAAGGTAGAAAAACCACCTTCACCTCCTGAAGAATATATTATTCAGTTACTTGCTGAAAACAGAGCTTCCATTAAAGTATATCTTTGTGAGATTGTTAGTTGACAAATGTAGGTGTCATTTTGATCATTGAATATTGATTATAATAATAGATATAGGACTACTACCATAAAAGTGGAATTTTGAATATAACAAAAATATCTTCAGGACCCAAACCGAGGCCCATTTAATTTAAGAAAAATTTCAGGAAAGAAAAGGTAGCTAGCACCTCACAACTCATCACCATGAAGCTTACCAACACAAGGCACTGCCTTAAACAAGGGAGACACATTTGTCCAGGTTAGGGGTTCTCATCCCTGGTCACACTTTAAAATCTCCTGGGAGCTTTACCTAATACTGATGCCTGGGCTCAGCCTCACATTGGGTAAATCAGAATTTCTTGGGGGAAGGACCCAGGTTTCTGCCTGATTAATATTATTAAGATCTTCACAGGTGCTTTCCATGCACAACCAAAGTTGAAAATAATTGCTCTATATGGTTTAACTTAAACCGTAAAAACTAAGTGGGTTGAGTTTCTACTGGTCTTAGAAGTTAGAGAATAATCAAAGGATGCATTTATTTTATATACTTTAAGGTTTTTCCCACCTAAAACCAATGAAAACTATCCCCCCTTACACACACACAAATAATAAAAATCATAGAGAATTATTTAAAAAATGATGACAGGCAAGTCATATTTTACATATAAACCTCTCATCAAGAAGGCTATTCAATTCAGGAACATGGTAAGAATATTTAATATTGACCAAGTATTCGAAGATGTATGATAAGCAGCTACCTAAACTTTTCCCAGCAGAAAAAAACTTACTGGATAAGGGTAAATCTTTTAGGGTAGACCCAAGTAAACCTCAGAGTCCAACTTGATAACTTCTAGCCCTCAGGCCCATTCACTTAGAAGTTATGTCTAATTATTGCAAAATCATCTTATATCTCCTTTAATTGTGATTTAAATCTTTCTTTGTTGTTTAATTTTGTCTTATCACCTAGCCCCTTATAAACCCTTTGAAAGCACAGGCTGCATACCCTGCACAGTACCTTGAACATAGCTGATGGTGCTTAAATATTCATTGATTTAATTTTTCTCCTAAAAAGTACATGGCTTCTCTGGGACAGGGCCTGTCCTGTCTCCAGTTGAGTAGACAGAGCCATTTGAAAAGCATGCCTGCAAAAGGGCATCATTTATAGGAGGAGAATCAAGTCTCCTTTTGTAATAAAGACCAATCTGTAGAAGAGGCCCCCTCTAGGATTCTTATTAAGAAAGGGACAAGAGAAGGAGAGAACAGAGCAGGAATCAACCTCAGTCTCTTCACAAACATCCTGTCAATTTATTCTATGTTCTCAACTGCAGGTCGCTGAGCAGCTCATCAACCCTTTTGGAGAGGACGATGATGATTTTGAAACTAACTGGTGCATTGATAGAAATTTGCAGGTTAGAGAAACTTTTCTCTCTTTTGTAAACATTAACAGTAAATCCCTTGGGATGTCTCAAATCTAAACAGACTTTGATGCAGGCTCCTAGGCTTCAGAGCCTTAGCCACAAATGAAAGAGGTTTGGCTAGGCAGTATTTTGTCCTTATGGAACCTCACATGTCCAGGATCTCAGTTCCAGTGCAATTTAAGGAGAATATTAAGCCAATTTTTTTCTGTAAATTTCTCTGTTGGTTTTGCCCAGCTTCTTCTATCTAGTGCAGAGCAATATTGTAGCTCATTTTTATTTTCTGTTGCCATCCAGAGAGGTAGTGGTGACATGAAATGGCATCCAGACCCAATCTGACGTGAATTCCCAAACTCGTAGCACCCAGATCCCAGCAGTCAGTTGTACAGGGGATGGACACTGGAGGGAGCCTAGGTCACATGAACCTGTTTCTCAAATCTGCCTGAGGTGCACAAAAAGGACCCCTTCCCCTGAAGCACTATTCCTTCAAGCATCTCATGAAGAGCCAGCATGACAGAATTCTTCTAGGCAAGACTCTTCTCAGACCATTCTCTTCCCTGAGAGCCATAGGCTGAGGAAGGGCCTTCACTTTATCTGTTTATTTCAAGCCCTGACTCAGGTCTTAGATAGATCCAAACATTTCACCATAGATTACATTGTCAGTCCAGCAGGGAAGAAGTGCAATGCCTCCATCACACACTCTTTGTCAAAAGTGGACTCACAGGAGATTAATTATTTATGTGTCACTTTGTCAAAGTGAAGAGAAGATCACTAGAGCTTCAAGCAGTATAGCCGTTTTGGTATGCTTTCCAAATAAACAAACAAGAAACCAGGGTATCTAAGAAGTGATATCAGATGAATTGTGTTTTTATGGTTAATAGAATGGAATGCTGAGAATGTTCACTTTCTCGTACTAGCTGCAGTTGCTGCCAGGGTGGACACTGAAATAATACTATACTGCAAACAAAGAAGAGAAAGGTGCCTCACCTCCTTCTAGGTGATGTGCAACTCCACTCAGGAGACTATGGCTTGATGGATGGGGCATGGGCAGCTTGAAGCCCCACTTATGCCTTTGCCAAGTGCCCTTGAGCAGTAAGCAACAGGTGCAACTCTCTGCAGTAGCGCTGGTTGCAGCAAATATGTACTGTAAGCATTTGTACATTCACTCAATTAGACTGTGACCTATGGCTTTCCAACTCCCTTCCACTTGCTGAAATTTCTTCCCTTTTCTATATAATTCACATCTGAGCTATTCTAACAATATGACAATGATTTTAGGTCTCTCTTTTAGCTGTGGATGAAATGCACATGAGCTTACCCAAAATGAAGAAGGACATTTACTGGGATGATTCTTGTGCTCGACCACCATACACACTGGCAGCTGCTGACTACTGTATACCCTCATTTCTGGGGTCAACAACTGAAATGGGGTAAGTGTGTTTTTTTAAAAATCTTCACTATTTAGAAAATAAGTCACTGTTCTGCTCTTTTGACTTTTGCAGGCAATTTTTCTAACTGTGCTTATTATATATATATATTAGTCTCTGTTCAGTGGTTTTAACATAACAATCTGTCCCTATGTACAATGAGCCTTATATAAATATGTTGAGGCCTAAAGTAATTCATACACAGCTCTAGAATAATTTTATTCAGTCTGCTGACTTGTCTCATTTTGGAGAAATGTGTGAATGGAGGAAAATTTAAGTATATTTGCTGAAGGCAGATGCCACAGTTTCTAAGTAACATAAAGAAGAAAGCATAGGCAAATTTAGGCAGCAATAACTGTCCCCCTAAACATCCCACTGTAGAAGAAGAGAAAACTTTTGTGGAATTTTTGGAGTACTTCTATGGCTACCTGTTCCTCAAGGGCAGCTGTAGGCAGACTGTGAAGTAGGATCATGTCCTGTCATTGCTACTGTGACTTTGTTTCCCATCCTCCCATGGTGTTCTGTTTCCTGATTCCCTGATTGCAGGATATCTTGATTCTCTTCTATTCCTGTAAAGCTTCACTCTCAGCCAAATGTCTCCTAGTCCTCAAAATCAGTGGTTTACAGTGCTCCTGTTCCAAAGGGGCCTCTGAGGCTGAAAGCCCTCCAGATGGTCCAAAGCAAAGGATGACTTAATGTGGAATCTCAAAAGTTGTGGCAAATTGTGAGAAAGATTTAGGAGTCAGGAGATGTATGTTGGAGGCCTCCTTAGAGATTACACATACACCAGGCTAAACTTGCTTCTCCTCCCTGGTGGTCTTCTAGGACTGGACCCTCCTCTCCACCATAATCCCAGGCCAGGTTGTTCATCTCTCCTCCAGCCTATTCCTCAGTCTCTGTGAGGAGCAATTTCCAGTTGCTTGCCTTGTCTAACTTTATAATTGCTTCTGCAGTGGCTGAACTCCATAGACATCTGAGAACGTCTCAATTTTGAAAATTAAGAAGAGGTTTTTCTGTGAGTTTGCTATTAAATAATTAAATACGCTTCCTCCTTCCCCCTACTCCCACCACAGATAAATGTAAAGTATTTGAAGACCTAGTTTGTAAAAGAAAGGAGACCAACACCATTGATAGAATCCAGGAATCATTGCCATGATTCTACTTGTTGTTGTTATTAGGTGTCATCAAGTCGGTATCCAACTCAGCGACCCTACATACAACAGGCAAAACACTATTGTCAGTGCTTCTCTGCTGTTTATAGGGTTTTCAATGGTGGATTGACTTTTGGGAGTGGGTTGCTGTGTCTGTCTCCCAAGCCTACAGCAGGTGGTGTTCCCAGGCAGTCTCCCATTCAAGTATTAACCAGGCCTGACCCTGCTTAGCTTCAGAGGTCTGACAGAATCGGATGTCACAGGGCTATGGCTGCAGGGATGACTCTACTTAGATGCTATATATTCCATTTTTCATGTCCATTCAGTTGTTTTGCATAATGGTTAAAATTATTTGGGGAGGGGTCTCAAGATTTTTATTTTGAGCTATATATTTTCCCTATCATAATTTTGCAGGTTCCTAAGTATATGCCTATGTTCTTCATAAAGTATTAAAACATGTGTTTCTCCTATTTCTAAATATGGAAACACATAGAATTAAGGACTTACCAGTTCTCAGAGAGAATACTTGCCCCAAAAGAGTATTAAAAAGATTAAGTGAGATTGTAAGCACAAAACAAAAAAAGAAGAAAGAAAGAAAGAATGAAAGAAAGAAAGAAAGAAAGAAAGAAGGGAAAGAAAGGAAGGAAGGAAAGAAGAAAGGAAGGAAGGAAGGAAGGAAGGAAGAGAGAGAAGCAAAAATACTCTAGCTATGACTACGTTGCTGTTTGTTGTTGTTGGGTGCCATCGGGTCATGTCCTACTCATAGTAACCCTCATAGGGTTTTCAATGGCTGATTGTTTTCAGGATTGTTTCAGGAATGGATTGCCACATCCTTCTCTCATCTTTTCAGTGCTAGGGATTGAACCCAGGTCCTCAGAAAGTACAGAGCAGCACTCTACCAACTGAGCTAATCCCCAGTCCCAGATATATCTATAGAGCATTATTATTATTGCTGTCAGCTAGTGAAGTCTTTTACTCACGGATTTCAAACAGACACAGAAAGATTTTAAAAACTAAGCTCTTTTTCATATTAAACTAACTCTTGAAATTTAGGACAGAGAATAAGATGACTGAGAGAACACCAGGAGATATGATATGTAAGATTACAGCAAAAAATTACCAGTTGCCAGGGAGAAGGCCTCTAATCAAAATGTCCTGTTTGCTGACGTGGTGGTAAGAGATCCAGGAGAAGGTCAATGTCTGTGAAAGAGGGGTTTGGAGATGTTTAACTGGACTCTGCCAGAAAGAGCTGATCAAAGAAACAGGCAAGAGCTCACTTGCTTGTGATTTTCTGCGTGAATGAGGACCATTCAAAGGGAACCTCACCATCCAGGAATGGTCACTGCAGGAATAGAGGCTGTGGGGAGCCAAACTCTCCCAGGAATGCCCCTTTTGATCCACGAGTGTTGATTCTTCCTCATTGTGGGATTCAGCAAAATGTGTCTGATCACCTGTGACTGAAAACAGAGCTCAAACTAATGTAAGTACAAAGAGGCTTACTGGGTCAGACCCAGAGACCAGCCTAGCTTTGGACATGGCTTGATCCAGAGGCTAACAGAATGTAACCATCCCTGTCTCTCACCATTCTTTCTGCCTTTCTGGCCAGCTTGGTGTTCAATCACCTTCTTCCCTCCTGATGGCAAGATAGCAAGATGGTGACCCACAGCTCCACACTTATTATCTACCTTTCAGCTAACCCTGTGGAAAGGGCACATCTCTTTTCAACTCTTAAAACTGAAGTGCTGGCTTTGCTATGTTTGGCCAGACTTAGCTAGTACAACCATTCCTGAACTAATCACAACAGACAGGGAGACACAGCATTTTGATAAGCCAGGGCTGGCTCATACATACATGTTTGATGAACATATAAAATTCTTTCCCAGATGAGTAAATTTGGTATTTTCATATTCTGTTTAGAGTGTATATCCCCGGCATGTTTAATTCAGAAATCCAATTTCCCTTATCTTTTCATATCAACATTTTAGATTTGTAGTCACAATTCTTCCCATGAGTCAGAAATTTTAAAATTGAAGCATTGCCCTTCAAAAACTGAGCAAAAGTACTATGAAAGGTTGACCTGAGAAATTACTCTGCCTCATATTTAGCACAGTCAGAAATGACTTTCACAATTTGGTACACTATTCATTTCCACATAAAAAAGAGATTCTTTTGTTCTCAGTATATTAAGGAACATGTTCAAAACATCACCTGACTTTCTATATCTTTGCTAGACATGCATAACTGAAATAAAGTTACTTCTCCTTTTTTTTTTTTCAGTACTAGGGGCTGAACCTAGGGCCTCGCGCTTGCATGCTATGCAAGTGCTGGACCACTGAGCTGCACCCCCAGCCCTTTTTTTTTTTTTCCTTTACTTTTTGAGACAGGGTCTCACTAAGTTATGCGGACTTCCTCTGGTCTCAAACTTGCAATCCTCCTGGCTCCGCCTCCCAAGCCGCTGGGATTACAGGCATGCGCCACCACACCCAGTTTACTTCTCCCTTTTTTTAAATCTTAAATACAAATTTAAAATGTTTTTGCATGTGCCTTCACATATGAGATGTACTCATTCATTTATTCAGATAAATTTTTTTCAGAGTTCTACTATGTGTGCAAATGCTAGATATAGGTATAGAAAAGGAAAATAAAACAGCAACAACAAAAGAAAGAAAACACACGCACGTGCGTGCATGTACACACACACACACAGCACCTCTTAGGCTCACAGACATGATGAGTAAACCAAGTTACAAAACAATGTCATAAATGCCATAAAAATAAAGAAATTCTTAGAGTTTTATGGGAACATATACAATAAAGATATACCTCACCCAGGCTGGTAAATCAGAGAAGGGTTCTTGGAGTGGGGGAGTCTAACACACTTTTTTAAGAATGAGTTAGGAGCCAGCATACAGAGGGGAGTTGGGGAAGTCAGTAGAGGGCAAAGATGTAATGACAAATAGTATATTCAAAGGAATAATTTGATATGCAAAGCAGAAGAGCCAAGAAGAGGCAAGGGCAGGTTATGGAGGGTTTTATAGACTGGGTAGAGGGCCTCCCTTATCCAAAGCTGTTAAATGACATGATCACATTTGTGTTTTAGATAGATTAGCCTGGCAGCTGGTTGAAAGACAGATTGCTGGGAATAAGAGGGGAGACTGAGAGACCAGTTAGCAGGCTATTGTCATTTAAACAGGAGAAGGTAAGGGCTTGACAAGTTGGCTCACAAGGGGTGACAGAGAAGATGGGTTGGGTGGTGGGGCTGGCCCCAAACAAAGAGGCCTCAGCAAACAGAGGCCTCTGCCTGAGCCAGAGGGAAGGAACTGAGGCTGGGTGTAGGAAGGGAGGTGGACAAGTTGGGAGATGGGGAGATGATGCTTGGGCAGCTAGTGAAGCAGGAAGCCGTGTGCTCCCCTGATCCAGGCATCATCCTATCTCAATCCAGAGGAAGTTTTGACAGGGCCCATCTTTCCCCATCCAATCTCAGCCCAAACAGCTACTTTTTTTTTTTTTTGTGGTACTCAGGGTTGAACCCAGGGCCTCGCGCTTGCATGCTGTGCAAGTGCTGGACACTGAGCTGCACCCCCAGCCCATTTTTTACTTTTTGAGACAGGGTATCGCTAAATTATACAGACTGCCTCTGGTCTCAAACTTGCGATCCTCCTGCCTCTGCCTCCCAAGCCGCTGGGATTACAGGCTGCACCACCATGCCCAGCTCTACTTTATAAATACTAAAACCAAATCAGTGCCAAAGTTCCATCTCCCAGTCTTTGTGTGGGCATGTTAAAAATCATATTCAGAACCAACACTTTGGATTTCTTAAAAGTCTACTTTTTAAAGAGGAGAGCACCAAAACTAGAAATAGTTTCATAAGTATACCAGACTTGATCATTCAATAAATAGTGATAATTACTGTGGCCAGCAATTTGCACTTAATAAGCCATGTTGTGAATTAACCGAGCAATGAAAAAAAGCTTTCTTCTTTGAACTCTTCCTCTACTATCTTACCTGAGTTCATGTCAGTTGAATCTGTTTAATTTGTTCTTTTATCATAATATCCCCCACATGTCTGTCAACTTGTCATGTGGTGGAGGCTTGTATATTGCTGTGATGCTGAAAGCTATGCCATGGGTATTTCAGATACCAGCAGGGCCACATATGGTAGACAGGTTTCAGCTAGGCTTCCAGACTAAGACAGACTAGGGAGAACCACCTGGCATCCCACTTTCGAAACAATTAGCCATTGAAAATCCTATAATAGCAGAGAAGCACTGTCAGATATAGTGCCAGAAAATGAGCTCCACAGGCTAGAAAGCATTCAAAAGACAACTGTGGAAGAGTTGCCTTTTCAAAGTAGAATAGACTTTAATGATGGGAATGGAATAAAGCACTTGGGACCTCCTTTTGCTGATGTGGCATGACTCAAAAAGAGAAAAAACATAGTGACTGCAACAATGAGCTCAAACATAAAAAGATTGTGTGTATGGCACAGTGTTGGTAGTGTTTCATACTACTGTACTTAGAGTTGCTATGTGTCAGATTCAACACGATGACACTTAACAACATCATAATTTGGAATACTTTCTGATCACTGCTTAAAATAAGGCATTGTTTCATTGGCTTAACTGTGAAGATACTATTTACCAAGATTAAGATAATTCCAAAAGCAGCCAAAAGAAGAGTTGTCCATAAAATGCATCAGAAAACACACCCAGTCCCTAAAATGAAAGTGGGTCTTGTTAGGGCAGTTATAAGCACTTATGTTTGATAAGCCTAGTTTATCAAACAAACCTTGAATTCTTCAGCTCAAGCCAGCATTGCTGAAAATAAATTAAAAACATAACAAAAGGAAACAAGATACACGCCTGGTCTGCCAGAGTTCGCAAAAGGTAGAGGGAGAATGCTTGTCTTCAGATTTTACCATCACGACATTTCACCCTTTTTACCATTTTTTTATCTACTTGAGATTATCCATTAACACAAATGTTGAAGCCTGTGAGGAATAGAATACATGGAAATTAAAGGCCGGAAGCCTCATAATTCCCTTAATCTGGACTTGAAAGTCAAAACAGCCAACAGTAGCCACACACAGTGGCATATGCCTATAATCCCAGCAACTCAGGAGGCTGAGGCAGGAGGATCACAGGTTTGAGGCAAAAGTCAGTCTGCATAATTTAGCAAGACCCTGTCTCAAGATAAAAAGATTAAAAGGGTGCTGGGAGTGCAGGTCAGTGATAGCATGCTAGCAAAGTATGTATGAGGCCCTGGGTTCAGCTCCCCAGGACCAAAAAACAACAAAAAACCCAACATTAAATGAGCAATAATCCCTTAACAGAACTAGAAGAACCCCAACAAACTATCCATCAGTAACAGCTGGAGGATTCCAAATTCTGGAGAAGAAAGGCTATAGCAGCATATGAAATGGATCACCTAAATTTGCCATGAGCACTTGCTTTGACTGTATTTCTAATCTAAAGCATGTTTAAACTTGTGCACTGTAAGCTGCTGACTATAATCCCATTTAAAGAGCACATTATTCAAATATTACATCAAAACTTCCTGATATTTATAGTAGTCTTATAGAAGGGGACCATGAGGTCAATTAAGGATCCACTGCAACAAACAGGAGAAATATTTACATCTTCTAAGAGTTCCTTAGAATTTAGACTTAGAAGTCAAAGAATTTAAGAATTACTTGGTACTGTGAAATTACAACCACTTTGCTAGATATGTTGGCTTTTACTTAATTATCTTTATTCCAAAATTTCTAAGCATATGTAGCAATAATATAATTTTTAATAATTACACATATATGAACTTAATGTACACAGTGCATTCAGGATTACACAGTAGGTGATATTAGTTCAAACATATGAATATATATTGTAGCAAGCACAGACCTTATTAAAGTTTGGTTAAATATTCTTCTAGATTGATATTTTATTCATTAATCCCTTCTTAGCCAACTGTATTCAAATATTTTGGCTTTATAAGATAATACATACTCTAATATATATACTATTGCATACTTATGTTATAAACTACTAAAAATATCTTAAGTTCTGAATCACTAACTTCAACAAAAATGTATTCTTGGAACATTGATTTTTCCCCCCCTAATGTACTAGAAAGGAAGGAGAAATAGAACCTCCCAAGGAGATGAATGTGCATGAAGTTTATAATTTTAGAACTTAGAGATTCTTTAAAATGCTGACAGGGGGTCACCTTTGATGCTTAATTTTTACCTTTAAATTGTATCAGAGGTATGTATAGCCTAATGTTCTTTGCTAACATAACATCTATAGACTACTGTAAGCTGCTGACTATAATCCCATTTAAAGAGCACATTATTCAAATATTACATCAAAACTTCCTGATATTTATAGTAGTCTTATAGAAGGGGACCATGAGGTCAATTAAAGATCCACTGCCACAAGCTAGCACATTTCTCTGTCAGCCAGCAGGGGCTGGGGCAGCACCACCATTGCAGTCACATGAAGCTAGATATGTCTCTTTAAAGGTGCAGTGGGCCACTTTTTAAACCCAAAATGGCATAAACCTTGGTCTGAACTGCCAGACAGGCAATAGAGAGGTAGTAGTAAGGTCGAAGCTCTCTGTGCAGCTTTCTAGGCTGAATACCTCCCAGGATGCTCCGCCAGCTTGAAACTGTCCACCAGAAAGGGAATAGAGGCATGGATGGGTGGATACAATATTCTGCCCACTGGATTTTCCCCACAACCCTCACCCCACAGCTCCCAGCTCAGTGGGAGGGTTACTTTGCCCTTTTTGTAAATCTGTGGCTACAGCTTTGATCATCATTCTGCAGTGCAGAAGATTAAAAATAACAGCACTCACCTCTAATGGGTTTAAGGAGTATCTTTTGCTTTGCCTCTGTAAAACTGCTTCTCTGCACAGGTCTCTGCCCTGATAGATTCTCAGGCAAATTATTGGTTCCCTCTGATGTAGTCACCTGACTTTGAGAAAACTGCAATTTTAAAACAATAAATCTGACATGAGAAGTAGAACTCACTATATTAACTCTCATTTTCCTAAATTCTTCATTTCTGTTCTGTTACAATGACCTCTTATTCTTTGAGTTTAAATTGTGAAAATGCCATTTCAAAAGTAGAACAGAGAAAGAAATGCAAGCATCATCCAGGTTCAATCTTTTTGAAGCTCTACATTTATCTAATCACACTAGTGGAAAGGGGTTGCGTGGCAGAAAGCTGTTTTTGAAAAAAATGCATCAAATCTTTCAAGTCATCAGGGCTATTTTGGTCTTTCTATATCAAGACATATCCCAAGCAGCCATCTCCTGCCTTTTCCTTGTTACGGCAACAGGGTGCAGGGAATGTTATGCCCCCTCACTGGCCCAAGTTTCTTAAAGAGCCCTTAACTAGATCCCTGCTTCTAGTGACCTTAGACATTTGTCATTGACAAGAGAGGCTGTGGGGCTCTGATGGTTTTATAGGTGTTCACAAGGTGTTTTGAAATGCTAGGTTTGACAGGGTTTTTTAAATATCAGAGATTAAAATAATTCCAATCCAGGTATCTATCTGCTCTGTAGAAATAATGCACTCTCTCTGTCCTTCTAGACTCAACTATAAGCAACACACAGGACTGGCTTAGCATAACTTTTTTTCTCCTTCTCCTACCCTTTTCTCCCTTTCAAAAGTAGCCCAACATGTGGTGCAATCTTTCTCCCCCTATGTCCTGTATTTCTGTACTGATGATTTACATTGTGCAATAAATGTATACAACAGCGTGGCAATGTTGTGTAAATGGCACAAAAAACAATATTGAGAGGCAAAGTCAGGCTAGTCCTGGCTCCACAATTCCCACCGTGTAATCAGCCTTGTCTTCTTCCCTCTGAGTAACCCAGCTTCTGTCAGTCCAGCAGTCCTTGCAGTCCTTACGTTTCCTATCCATTCACCCAGTGCCCTTGGGTTAGCACTAAATAAATAGCTCAGTCACTCCCTCTAAAGTTTTAACTGTTTGGTGGCGGCTACAAAGTATGGTGACATTTTTTAAAGGATATTCTTTTTTTTTTTTTTTTCATGGTACTGGGGCTAGAACCCAGGGCCTTGCACTTGCATGCTTTCCAAGTGCTGGACCACTGAGTTGCAACCTCAGTCCATTTGGGGGTTTTTTTGTTTGTTTGTTTTTGTTTGTTTGTTGTTGTTGTTTTTACTTTTTGAGACAGGGTCTCAGACTTGTGATCCTCCTGCCTCTGCCTCCTGAGCCGCTGGGATTACAGGCGTGTGCCACCGTGTCCAGCCCTAAAGGATACTCTTAAAGGAGAAAGGGAGTGACCTTCAGGCAGTCACCATCATTTCCTCCAATCCTGCAAGAAGTTAATGGTGATTTAGATACCACTTCTGAAAGCTTGCCAGTCATTGACAAAGTCTCTTTTGTATTTTCTCCTCTCCAAAGCTTTTCAGTGTCTATTACCCCTTTAAAGTTCCCAAACAACCCAGAAAGCAGATAAAGTGTCATCACCAGTTTACCAGGTGTGATAACTAAATCACAGAGAGGTTATGTGAGTCTCCCAAGGTCACACGGCTAGTTAGAGTCAGTCTAGGCAGCAGCCAGCCTAACACCACAGGCTCTCAGAGTGAATCATTTATCCCATCACAGAGATGATTCTCCAATTCCATCAGTAAAAACAGATGGCTTGCTTGGCATTTTCCATGGATGCCCACCTATCTCTAATTACCTGCCTATCTCAGTCCAAATGAGTTCCAAAATATAAAACCTTGTGTTTTCAGCTGACCATCTCTAATATATAGTAATATAAGGAGGGTGCTTGTGTCCTATCATATAATGTTTCTGCTATAATTGTTTGAGTGGTATTATATTTGGGCCTTAGGATTTTGCTAACACTATTCTAAGAGTGTCTGCAGCCATGGCACCCTGGCATCTGATCCTGCCTCATCTCAGATGCTAAGCAGGGTCGGCCTGGTTAGTCCTTGAATGGGAGATCACCTGGGACTACCAGGTGCTGCAGGCTGGAGAGAAGGACCTGGCAATCCACTCCCAAAACAATCTGCCACTGAAAACCCTATGAATAGCAGAGAAGCACTGACAATAGTGCCAGGCATGGCACAGTATCACAGAGTGTTTCATCTGCTGTACATAGGGTTGTTATAAGTTGGACCCAACTCAACAGCACCTAACAACAACAACTCTGAGAGTATACTTTAAAAATCAAATAAGGATGTACAGAAAGCATAAAAGAACCTAAAAGGTACATTCTCTCTACTACTACTCAACCTTCCCTCAGCTGGGAAATGAGTCTTTTAAAGTATTTTGTTCTGTGTGCTCTAAGCTTTAAACCATTTTGTTCTTAAACCACAGTTTCTACATATTGGGAACAGTGACATTGGAAACCCTGACTTTTAGAGAACAGAGGAAGTGGGCATAGTGTGTTGGCAATGACATCCTCCATGGAAGCATTTAGAAGATATATCATTTTGTTCATCACGCTCAAGAGTGTCATGACTGCTCTCTCATGGCATAAACACCTGGAGATTGCCACTCCCTTCATCTTGAGATACATAAAACACTGAGTGTTCTTCCAAAGACCTAGGTTCAGACTAGAGATGTGGAACCTTTTCAAGTCATGATTCTTATCATGAATGTCCATCAGTGTTGCTTTTCATGTAGCCTTTTCTCCTTGGACACTACTACCAAAGCCGCGCAACTCCAGTCAGTATGCCCCATATTCTCCAGGACAATCATTAGCTGCCCATTGCCGCTAGGCTAAAGTCCAAATCCCTCAACCTGGCATGTGGCACTTCATAATACACTCCAAGACTATCTTTCCATCCTTTATGCCCAAGACTGTCCTGTGTGTTTTATACAAACTCAAGTATTTCTCTTTCTTCACAAACACCCTAATTCCTGCTGCCTTATTCGCTAAAGTCACTTCTTCCACTTGGACCGTTCTGTCCCTTCTCCATCTACCCAATTCTGATTCAATGTCAAAGTCCAGCACAAAAACTTACTTTGCCCACAAAGTAGCTATTTATATACATGTCGTCTCCCTCCTTTTAAATTACAATAAGCAACATAAAGCACCAAATTATTCATGGTAGATGCTCAGTAAATTTACCCAGGTGAAGAAGAAAATAAATCTCATGTGTCCACACCACAATCTTACAAGGCAGGAAGATACAATAGGGTCTCCTTGGCAGATCTACCCAGTGCCAGTCAGCAAGAAAACTAGCCATTTTGCACTTTGTTCACTGAACTTGTCTGATTTTCTCCAATCTATGACTCAGGAGCTTATTCCTCTCACTGTAGTTGAACATACCCAGCCACGATACCAATGACTAGTTTGAAAATATTTTTCCTTTTGAATCACAACATTTTAAAGTAATAATAATATGAACTTTTTCCCTAGACAATTATATAGTCTTACAAAGTTGTGTGCCTTAGAAGTAAAAGAAACAAGTCTCAAATACAGTAAGTAGTCAAGATCCTAAAAGGAAGGGTGATCCCTGTTCTATAAAGAGAGATTACCAGCTCAGCCCTAAGTCCCAAAGCACATTCACTGCGGCAATCTTAGTGACTAACTGCACTTGTCGCTCCTCTGGTATCCTCGCTAGCTAAACAGATTTCTGTGAAGTGTGACCTGAGACCTGACCTAAAGAAATCCAACAAGCAGGGTCACTGAGGCCACTGAAGCATGAGTCTGCATTTCCCAAATCAACGTAACAGAATCTGCACCTCGCATGGTAGAGGGTGGGTCAGGAGGCTATCTGGTAGCCAAGGGCACTGCTGGGGCTTTACAGCAACAGCACAGGGTTGTAATTGAACACCATCCCAGGACATTTTGCCACTTAATTATCTCAGACGTCCATCTTTTATTCATAAACACGAGAGCCGTTTTCGTTGGCTGCTCCCTTTGCCCTTTCAGGTTACACCTACATTATACTGGACCCACATTTTCCTTGATGTCACATAAAATCCATTTGGCATAAAGCATCTGGTCACCATAGATGTCAGTACTAACCTTAGACTGGGACAACATCATCACTGTTGTTCCCAAAGCCAGCATGAGCATTTGTTGTCTAAAAGCAAGGATTTAAGTGGTTCTTCGAATCCCATTAAGATGATCCACTGAGATGTCATCTGAGGCAGGCAAAAACCTTACTACCAACCAGGCTTATGATTAGCTCAATTACTCATTTTAGTTCAGCCTTCAAAGAGATTGAAAATGGTACGATTGTTTCATTCATTTTTTTAAATGTTAAAAATTCAACAGGAAATTAGAATAGTAAATCCATCCAACTTCTTCACAAGAGGATCCTACCCACAGTGCGAGTCCACCTCACCTCAGTAAATATCTTTTCTCCCTTGGGTTTACATTTTTCCTCCCTTTGTCTAACTGAATGGACGGAAATGCAAAACATTTACCAGAAATGTTTACAGATTACCTCTAGGTAATTTTACTTATTATTCTGCCCTGGGCTCTAGCTCATCCCTTGACCCCTGTGTGACAGGCTTTATATCAAAGGAATACGTAACAAAGCCTTTAGAGTAAGACTTCCAGTTTGGCCTCCCTGGATACATAGCCTTAATGAATCTCTCTGGGCCTCAGTTCCCTTGTCTGTAAGAGTGAATATCAGTAATAATCCCAACTCACATGATATTGTGATACTTAAATGAATGTTAGCTGTTATTTGCATTCTTGTGAATGCAGCTATAATTCTTTTTTTTTAGGGAGGGGTGGATATGAGTCCTGGGGAAACATGACCTTATATCTTATATCAACTGTAGTAAGGAAGAAGAAAGACCACATATTATGTGCAGTAAACACACACACACACACACACACACACACACACACACACATAAATATCCACTTCCCTATATCAGTGATTCTCAAAGTGCTGTCTAGGGATACCTGGGACTCCCCAAGATCCTTTTTGGGAGTGTTTAAAATGAAAACTATGTTCATAAATAACACTAAAATGTTATTTTATCATCCTCATTTTTTTCACTGTCATTCTTTCATATTATTTCATTGTTAAAATCAATATGCTAAGGATGCTAAGATATACAATAAGAATCTTCTACTTATGAAATTGTGAAGGATGAAAAAGAAATTCATGCAAGTTTTTTTTTTTTTTCCAAGTACTGGGGTTGAACCCAGGGCCTCATGCCTGCATGCTCTGCAAGGGCTGGACCACTGAGCTGCGCCCGCAGCCCATTTTTTTTACTTTTTGAGACAGGGTCTCGCTAAATTACTCAGACTGCCTCTGGTCTCGAACTTGCGATCCTCCTGCCTCCACCTCCCGAGCCACTGGGATTACAGGTGTGCGCCACCGTGCCCGGCAAAATTCATGCAAGTTTTTCAGTCACACCTCAAACAGCAAAAATTACCACCACAGCCGGGTGTGGTGGCGCACACCTGTAATCCCAGCGACTTGGGAGGCAGAGGCAGGAGGATCATAAATTTGAGACCAGAGGCAGTCTGCATAATTTAGTGAGACCCTGTCTCAAAAAGTAAAAAATATTCTGGGCATGCAACTTGGTGGTCCAGTACTTGCAAAACATGCAAGCATGAGGCCCTGGGTTCAACCCTCAGTACCTAAAAAAAAAAAAAAAAAAAAAAAAAAAAAAAAAAAAAAAAAAAAAAAAATTACAGCAGTGTTTGATAAGAGCTTGGTTAAGATGGGAAAGGCATTACTGTAAACGGTTCAGTACTATCTGTGGTTTTAGGAATCCACTGCAGGTCTTGGAATGTATCTCCCACAGATAAGGGGGGAAAATTTCTAGTGGCTACAAGATATGTAGTGATATAATCACTCAGCCCTTAGTGGAACATTGCTTATACATTCTTGTTTTTGACATTCCTCAGTTATAATTTCAAATATAGTAAGTAGTAATAAATATAACCCAAGTAAGTAGATCTCTTTGGGATACCCAGTAATTTTTAAGAATTTAAAAGGGTCCTGAGACACCTGAGGCATGGTGTTCCTCCCACTGCCCCCTATCTGTAATCCCAGTGACTCAGGAGGCAGAGGCATGAGAATCACAAGTTGGAGGCCAAAGGTAGCCTGCATAATTTAGAGAGAGCCTGATTCAAAATTTAAAAAAAAAAAAAATTTTTTTTTTTAAAGGGTAGAGCACTTGCAAAGTATGTGTTTGGCTTTGGGTTCAATGCACAAGTTATCTCAAATAAAACGGGTGAGGGGTTGTCCTGAGACCAAAAGATATGAGAACCTCCGCTAGATTATCCTACATCAAGGTCCCCCTCCCTGCAAAATCTGTAATGCAAAAATATCAAACTCATTTCTTAACTTTGATACACTGTCCCCAAAGTTAGGCCCCTGCAGCTACTCTGCCTGTCTTTGTCACTGTTTCAGGCTGTCTGCGTCTGACTTCCCTGGCGAGGAGTGGCTATGGAATTTCGAGAAGCATGGCCATGGGCATTCCATGATAAGGAGAGTCAAGCGGTTCCTGAGCACCCACGAGCACCCCACCAGCCCCAGGCGGAGGAGCTTCAGGAGGCAGGCCAGCGACAGCTCCATGTTCTTCCCCCTCAGCCCAGCTCGGGATCTGCTAAACGTCCCCTCCAGAGACCCCCGCAGAGCCTCGCCCACCCACAAGCAGTCCCACTCCCTGGAGGGCAGCCCCAAGCTGCATTCCAGCTTGGGTGAACTGTCCACCATCAGGGAGGCCAGCCGGACGAGCACTCTGCAGAGCCTGACCCCCGCGTCCAGTGTGAAGGCCTCCCCCACCACAATGCCCCAGGTCCCCGAGGTACTGATCACTGCTGCCCAGACAGCGCTGCCCTCTTCAGACGGCCAGCACCACGACTCCACCACCTCCATCTCGAGCCTGGAGTTTACTGGGGTTCAGCCAAGCAGGACAGGGCAGCAGGAGGACCCTGTGGGGCTGTACCCATCCCCCTCAAACAAGGGGACACCTCTAGGGGACCCAAGTCCCCAGACTGTCTCAGCCAATTCTGAGAGAGACACGTTCAAGTTTGAAGAAGACCTGGATGATGACAGGTTCCTAAAAAGGTGGAGCCTCCATGAGTTCCCCGAGACCAGCCACACCTCCCTGGGAAACCTAAGTCCAGATCCTAGGCAGCCTCTTTTACTTAACACAGAATTGTCATCAGAGACCAAGGGAGTCAACACCAGGGCTGGTTCTCAAGACTCTCCTGATATGCAGTATTTAATGGAACACCTAGACACCAAGGAAACAGATATCCTAGAATTTAATGAGCAAGCTGAGGAAGCACCCAAAGGGATGCCGCACAGCCCTAGGACCTGGTTCTAGCCGAGATTTGTACTTTACCAAGAGGTCGGCATCAATGCCAGAACATCCCTGGGGCTGGCCAGGTTTTGGGTGTTTTTTTGTTTTTGTTTTTGTTTTGTTTTTGTTTTTTAATGATCATACTATATAAGCTACTTAGAGCTTTGAAGGGCATTATGATCCTGACTTTTGGAAAACTATAAAATTCAAGCACATTGCTGGCCACCATAGTGCATGTCTGTGATCCCAGCAACTTGGGAGACAGAGGCAGGAAGATCATAGGTTCAAAGCCAGAGGCAATCTGTGTAACTTAGTAGTTCCATCTCAAAATGGGACTAGGAGTGTTTCTCAATGCTGGAGAGCTTGCAAAGTATGCACAAGGCCCTTGGTTCAGGCCCCAGTACTGTTAAAAAAAAAAAAAAAATCAAACACATTCATGAAAGTCATATAGCCCACAGTGAATTATCTTAAACAAATAAGGAATTTTATGTAAATATATAAGACTTATACATTCATAGATTAGCTATGGAAGGGGCTTTATACATCAGAGTCCTATCCCCTGGACACAAGGTCCAGGCACAAAGGGTTCCCTTATTTCCTTCCTTTTTTTCCCATTTTCTCCTTTTCTTTAGCTATAAAGACATAAGATAGATCATAGAATGCCCCGGTTCTGCTTATAATTCTTTGATTAAGGCTTTCTAACCATCTCACTTCTACTTTCTATAACCATTATCATCATCATTTCCTAGTTCTTAAGCGTCATTGGCATTAGAAAACATCATTCTCTTCAATTCTGTTTTCAACTTCCAGGTCTTCATTCTTCTTTCCTCTCCTTTATTCTCTTATCCTTTTTTTTCCCTTCCATTTTCCTTGGTCTTTCTTCTTTTCTAGTTACTGTAATCTGTCCCACTTTTCATATTATAACTTTCTTGCCAACTCTGTTGCTTATCTCTAGCCATGGTTTTCAAAATATGAGGCATTGGCAAAACTTTCTATGGAATGATCAAAGATATCAACAAATCTGCCCTCACACACTTCCAGCCTCAAAGTAGGGGGTGTGTGGGAGCCATTGATGCTGCTTTCTGCTTCAATTCTTTGGTCTTAGACACTGGAGAAAATTGAAGCCGAGAGGGTCTGAGACCTGTGTAACCAAATGTTATGCAACCAAAGAATAATATGGCTCAAATCTGCTTAACTCAGCCAAGCGTGGGGGCACTTGCCTGTAATCCCAGTGACTGGGGAGGCAGAGGCAGAAGGATCATAAATTCAAGACCAGAGGCAGTCTACATAACTTAGTGAGACCCTGTCTCAAAAAAAGTTAAAAAATGGGCTGGGGCTGCAGCTCAGTTGCCCAGCACTTGCAGAGCATGCGAGCACAAGGCCCTGGGTTCAACCCCCAGTACCAAAAAAAAAAAAAAAAAAAAAAAAATCTGCTTAACTCACACTCTTAGGCAAAAATTCCAATTGTGTCACAACACGGGACCAGTTACTATGTCTATCAGAATATTTGGAATGAAACAGGATATAGGAGCTGGGTGGAAAGTGGGGCCCACAATTGCATGATAGAGGCTGGATGTTGCCTCACTTCCTCCAGGAGCCCTCAAGGTGCCTCTGCGTTGTGAGCTCCCAACACTGTAAGGTCTTAAGAGTACTGCTCTCACTATCTGTCATGTGATGAAGTTTGGCTACATACGACTTTAGGAATAAAGAAACCCTAATAGCTACCATTGATGAAGTGCTCAGAGGGCTGGGGGCAGCAGCATGTGAAGTTCATAGCATTCATCACAGGAATCCAATGAGATAGTATAGTGCTATCTCCATTTTAATGATAAAGAAAACAGGAGCATTGGAGAAGTAAAGTCATTTGCTTAAAATCAAATAGCCAGACTTATCCAGCTCAAGAGTCCACAGTCTTTTGTGTGTGTGTGGGGGGGGTGGCTGGGGGTTGAACCCAGGGCCTCGCACATGCTTTTCGTAAGCACTCTACCACTGAGCCACACACCAGTCCTTTCTCTTTTACTTTTTGGTCTCATTAAGTTATACAGACTGCCTCTGGCCTCAAACTTATGATCCTCCTGCCTCCAACTTACAAATTGCTGGGATCACCACCATGCCTGAGGAGCCCACACTCTTAACCACTGTGCTTCCTCACTGCACTGTGCTGTCTGCAAGGCCCTGCGTCTGCCAGCAATGTGCCCAGAATTAGAGGATGTTCCAAGGCAGCCATGCCCAAATCACAGGTTTGTGCTAAATGTCTCCTGCCTTGGAGACTTCTCTGCATCCTCCCTGCTTAAAGAGTATCTGTGCTCACTGAGGACAGCAGTGCTCCAACTTTGATCCCTAGCCATGGCCCTCTTCATTTTTCATGAGAGAAGAAAGCTAGCAAGACCCTCCTATCCCCTCCCAGACTCCAGAGCCCTAATCTGCAAAGTTACAATGAGCACATTTGCACAAGACCTCAAATCTCATGGGCCTCCCAAGCTACATGAGTGCTTGGGAGTAAAACATGAGTAAACATGAGTAAAACAATGTTTGTTTTACTGGCTTTTCTTAAAGGACTTAAAGGAAATACTACTAGAAGAAATGCTATACATTGAGGGTTCTCTATTTTGGTCAATACTGTTAGCACCTGGAAAGCAATGATATTCTCAAAGCATTATATGTAGACTATGGGATCAAACCTCAGTATACTTCTAAAAGGCCAGAACCCCAACCTTCCCCCAGTCACCAGCCTCTGTGTGCAATTTTCTTGAGTGTTTTACTCAAGTCCCTCCATCCTCTTCCCTTTGGCTCTATCGTTCAAATTCAAATAAGTTTCTACTTAGCTGCTTTTGAAATATAATCAATTTTCATTCCTAAGTGCAAAGTGATAAATTATACACAAATAGAATAATATATTTTGTGGAGGGACGGGAAAGTGTTCATTTATCTCTGCTTCCATCCATCCCTTATGAACTTTTATCCAGAAAATTATTTCATTTCCTCAATATATCTTAAAAATTTGAGATGGCTTTCCATTTTCTCCTCACACTGACAACTAACTTATGACTTGTTCAATGACCTCATCTGGCAGAAATCAGCTATAAATCCAAGCCAGTAATTGCCCAGAGCAGATGAAGAAATTCTCCCTTCTAAGATGAGTTTTTACACAGCACAGACCAAGGTTGCAGAAACAAGAGGATTTATTCTCCTGTACCTGATTTTATTGCCTGTATATCCCATTTTCTCCTAAGCTCTGGAGCCTTTCACCACCAGGATGAGTGGTCCAATGGCCTGGTGGCTTAATCTTTTGCACTTGACCATTCCAAGAACAGGCCCTGCTTTGCACTGCATGAAATATAATCTGCGAGACCAAGTGTGCAGTAAGCCAAGCCCTATTTGCTGCCTTCTCTCCTTACTCTCCAAAGATAAACTCTGCCCTGATGCTAGGGTTCAAGTTCAGAGAAGTAAAAGCCCTTTAACTTTTTCTCTGTTATCTAAGAGTTTAGAGATGACTAGCCCCTGGCAAAACACAGTTGCTTTCTGTCCCCTTTTTTTAAGCCCATCTCTTCTCAGCTGTTCTCCTCCAACACTCTAGGCATCTGCTTTCACCCTTGTTTGGCTGAGCTACAGACACATATTAAATGGAATGGAGAAATGTAAAATCTACTATTAGCGCAAAGACACACATGTTGCTGCTGTTAGATGCTGTCGAGTCCGTATCTGACTCATAGCGACCCTCATGGGGTTTTCAATGGCTGATTGTTTCGAGATTGCCTTGGGAGTGGATTGCCAGGTCCTTCTCCCATTTTTGCGGTGCTGGGAATTGAACTCGGGACCTCAGAGACTGCAGAGTAGCGCTCTACCAACTGAGCTAAATCCCAGCCCAAGACACACATATAACCCCTCTTTTTCAGTGTTTTCCCCTCTAGCTTCCTCCTCCTCCAGAGAGATTGATTTGATCTTTAATCATTTCTGAGAACTTTTTGTCATCTAATCTGCTCAGAATCTGCCAGCCCCAGGCCGCCACATGGTGTGATGGAATAAGTACTTCAAAGGCAACCTGTGAATTCCCTCTGAGTAGCTTTAGAAACTTGAACAAGTACCTGTCCTTTGCAATCTCAGATCTTCATCTGTAAAATGAGCTCTTTCCTGGGTTGCTTCACTGGGCCTTTGTGAGGCACCGTGAGAGAGCCCATGTGAGAGACTGGGAACACCAGGCTGTGCTGCGTGGGAGACAGACACGTCTGAGACCAATACTCACTGGCTGCCCCATGAACTTCCTTTCCCGTTTTGATAATCTGTTCATTGAGATCCCCTTATCCTCTGGGATTCTAATCTCTTTCATTCTGAAGATTTTCTTCTAACACTGACAGCATTATGCTTCCAATTTACCAATGTCATGCTCTTTGGGATTCTTTTTCTCCTTCAGATGCTTTACAACTTCCACATCTTCCTTCTTTCTGGCATTTTTCATCATTCCTTCTCTCCCCATACTATCACAGGCCTCTTCACCATGGCCATGAACTCCTCCCCTAACCTGTTTTGTGGGTTAATCACCTCAATCAAAATGTGAAACCAGAGAAAATTGTGTTTGTTCTTTTCACTACAAATCTGGAGGATTTAGAACTTGGTTCAAGGTTAGAAGACCCTCTTGGGGCATCTAATGACCACAAACCTGGTCCCATATCATATAATTAGGAATAATACATACAACTGTATAAACTCCTAAGCAAGAATAAATTAGAACCCAACTATACCTGCCTTTCCCTCATCACAATCTTTTTCTGATGTTGTATGCTACTGATAGAATCAAGAACTTCCTTGCTTTTTCTTACTGAACTATGTCAGGCAGATCCTCAATCCTTTTGCTTTTTTTGTTTTGTTTTGTTTTTCTCAGTTCTATGAATCCTAATTTAAAGGATGGTCTTTTCCACTGATATATGGCCATTGAGTTGAAAGAACTAGTTCAAGAATAACATGATTGTTCTCTGACCGCAAAGCTTATAAAACCCAGAAGGATCCCAAGTGACTGGAAAGCCTGAGAGACATGACCCCAACAAACATCCACCTGTTTCTAAACTCTCCCTTCAGGACCTCCACATGTGTAGTCAGTGCATTCCTGGCCACGGCAAATAGAAAACAAAGCAATTTTCCTGAAAAATAGAAACAAGAACTCATTTGCCCAAATACTCAATTGACTCGGAGTGGAGATTAAATTTTCATCTTCTTTGTTTTGTTCCTGAATTAGTTTAGAAAAGAGACCCAGATCTTCCTTTAGACACTGGTAGATTTGGCCAAATGGTTACCAACAATTTTCTCTGAACTTCTAATTTTAGACATTTACCTAACAGAGGCAGTAAAAAGAATGCTGCATCTTGTACCCTAAAAATGAATAAGGATATTTCTAAATTCGATTTTGTGCAGAAATGGTGGCATTTCTTTGTCTAGGTCAGTGGTTTTCAGCCAGAAGTGACTTTGTACCTAGGAGACATTTAGCTGTGTTATGGGAGATGTTACTGGCACCTGGTGGGGAGAGGCTGGGAGAGCTGCTAAAGAGCCTACAATGCACAGGACAGACACCACAACTATCTGGCCCAAAAAAACAGGGCTGAGAAACTTGATTTAGGCTAACAGAAGGTAAAAATTAGGTAACTACCAAAGAGAATAATGATGAGCGATCTCAAGCTAAAGAAAGAAGTAGACTTAAGAGAATAGACGAACCGAGAAACAGGGTAAATTCCTATTCTGGGTACAAGCCAAAAAGTAACCACCATCTCTCTCTTGATGTTGGAGGATCTGATATCTCAAGTCCAGAAAAACTGGATTTGAATCCTGAGGTTCACTCTTAGCCAATTCTTTGGATGGCTGTTATGAATGGTTATTGTTGATAGGTGTCGCTGAGTCAGATCCGACTCATAGCAACTCTCACAGGGTTTTCCATGCTGATTGTTTCGAGATTGCTTTTTAGGGGGAGTGGACTGCCACATACTTCTCCAATGCTCTTATGAATAAGAGTAGTTAAGTGCCATTTCTGACATGACAGTAATTTTTCTGAGATGATAGTTTACATAAAGAGTGGCAGTAATATATTCTACCATATACTATTTAAGAAGTTGTACCAAGCCGGGCGCAGTGGCGTACACCTGTAATCCCAGAGGCTTGGAAGGCGGGGGCAGGAGGATCTCAAGTTCGACACCAGAGGCAGTCTGTGTAATTTAGCGAGACCTTGTCTCAAAAAGTTTAAAAAAAAAAGTGGGCTGCGGGCGCAGCTCACTGGTCCAGCACTTGCAGAGCATGCAAGTGTGAGGCCCTGGGTTCAACCCCCAGTACCACAAAAAAAAAAAAAAAAAGTTGTACCAATGAACTGCTTGACTATGGGTAGACAACTGTTCCGGTTTCAGCTTTTATATATGTCTTATTTAGGACCAAACAAGTAAACTATACCTTCTAGACTGGTAATTTGGCACTTTGTTTCTTATAGAAAGCATTTTTTTTTAGTAGAAAATAATTACCATGAATAGGATCAGTGTACTTCCTTGCCAAGTGCCAATCAAATTCATGATATCCCAGCACTTCCAGGAGAATAACAGCAAGGAACTGCTAAAGCCCTGGATGATATCAACCACTGGACTTTTATTCATAGTCATTCACAAAACATTAAGCCACTGCATAATGTCAAGCATTCAGCTAACTCTAGGTGCCCAGGAAGTCCCACCCTCCCAACTCCACTCACAGATCTGTCACTCTCTACTGCAGGATGAGGTAAATAACAAAATGCCCTCTAAAGGCCATTTATGTTTGCTAGTAAGTGTGTTTCCTTTCATCCCCAATGCTGTCTTCCCTCCCAATTATTTTAGTTTACTTAGTTAAAAGTCCTTAATTTGTATATATGCTTATGAAAGTGTGTACTATTGCTTTACATGCAAGTGTTTTTAACTTACCTGAATGTTTTTTATAAAACTCATTTATTTCTTGCTTGCTTGTTTTTCATTCAGCACTATACTTTTAAGATTCTCCCAAATTCCCATGTATTCATCAAATCCATTGCTTGTAACTGCTACATGTTCCAAGATGGTTTAAATCTTACTTATCAATGGCCTCTGTTGCCTTCTCACTCTTCACAGTCAGCATCCTTGTACCAGCCTCTTTTGGGGCTCATAGAAGAGTTTCTTTGGGGTATATAGACCTGAAAGCAGACTGGCCTCCCCAGAAGCATGTAAGTGTCCTTGCATCTCTACCATCCTCCTGAACCACCCCAAGCTTAGCATCACCTTCATTTCTAATTTTTCCAGTCTAACAAGTATAAAGTGAAACCTACTTGTCATCTAATTGGCATTTATGTGATTGCTAATGCTATTGAGCATCTCATCATATGCTTCTTAATTCTTTTAGGATTCCTTTTCTGAAAATAGCTTTTTAAAAATCTTTGTCTTTTTATCTAATGGGGTTTCCATATTTCTCTTGCTGATTTTCAGGAATCCCTTCACGTTTCTAGAATAATCATAGACCCTTGCTGGTTTGGGACATTACAACAATCTTTTCCAAACCTTTGTGTGTCTGTTAAAAGTGCCTACAGTGTCCTTTGTCTGATAGAACCCCTTAACTTGATATTATCAAGTTCACCAATTTATGGTTTTGCATTTTCAAAACTTTGGATAGTAAATCTTTCCCCACCTCTACATCATATTTACCTACTTTTTTGTCCTCTTACCTTCACAATGTTAGATGGGGATTAGTTTTATTTTTCTCCATAGAATAAGCCAGCTTCCTCCCAATACCTCTTACTAAATGCCTGTTTATAAATTCCACGAATTTCATCCAAGTCAGATACACTAGTTAAAACTAAATAGCCTCTCCGAAACAGTGGTATGAATGGGGTAAAGTGAGTCTTAACCTCATAAGTCTCTGGCTCCACCTCACTAAATACAAACAACCTCCAAAACACATCCCCTCTTGCTCTCTGTTGACTGGTAATTTGTCCCCCATTTGGCAGCTAGGGTGTGGAAAATCATAATACTCATCTGCATGAAAGCCCACTAAAAATAGGCCATCTCTTTTCCAGGCTAACATCAAACTGCAAGAGGAAAGCCTGACACATAAGGAGGTGTTGATGAATGAGAAACAGAGATAGTGTTACATGGAGAGTTCCGGATCTTGCAATACACAAAAGAAGGCAGGATCCAATCCAGAGATGTGGCGTCCACGATCCAATTGCGTTAAAGCCCCAGGATCAGCAAAGGTGGGGGCGCTGCACCAGGCCATCTGCATGCCTGGTTCTGCCAGCTGAGTTCTTGCTGGCTGAGGCCTGCCAGGAAACAGGGCTGTCCCACAGTCTCAGTCTACTCTCTCCTAATGGGCTGTGCCCAGAGATGGGAGAATACTGGTTGTTTACTGCCATTTTTTGGCCCTGTCCAGAGGACAATGGCAGCTTGTTCCAAAAGAGATCTAATCACATCTCCATTCTTCTAGAACAAAACTTCTGAGAGGGGCAGCCTCCTCAATACCAATGATGAGCTCATTATCTATCCACGTGTCTGCAGTGGTACCACTGTGGCATCTGTTCCTGTCAGATCTCGGAAGCTGAGCAGGGTCAGACCTGGTTAGTACTTGGATGGAAGACCACCTGGGAACACCAGGTTCTGTAGGCTTGGGAGAAGGACCTGGAGACCCACTCCCAAAACACAATCAGCCATTGAAAATCCTATGAATAGCAGAGAAGCTCGGTAATAGTGTTTCATCTGTTGTACATTGGGTCAATATGAGTTGGACACCTCTCAACGGCACTTAACAATAACAACAACGTTTATCCACATGGCCATTGGACCCTACAAACTCCAAAAGGAAAGCACTTTTCAAGATTAGAAAACACTTTCAATCAAAGAATCAGTCCTTTTGTTCCCCAATAAAAATGGATGTCAATTACTTTTGTAACTAGAGAAAATGGCAAATTTCTGAATGGTGCATTAATTCACTTGTCTCCAATCTAATTTTGCTCCTCCTCACCCCAGTTCAGATGCTCTCCAGGGCAAGAGGCCAGATGGGATAATGCCTTCTCATGGGTATAATAGAAGTGGGGCCCATGCCCAGCTGTCTTAGGAGACAGCCATGTTCTTTCCAGTGGGATGTAAGCTGCATTCACTGTTCTTTTCACCCAGTGTGTCCTGAGTGCTTACAACAGCACCTGAGCCATCACAGAAATATATTAGATGACTGAATGTTGGAAGGAAAGGAAGGATTAATAAATAAATAAATAATAAAGGAAGGATAAATAAAATTAGGGTTAGATACAAAGCCAGGAATGTGGAGATCTCAATCCAATGTGACAACAAACTTAGCTCTGTGGTTTCAATCAAGTTAGTTGAATACTCTGGACTCCAGATTGCCATTTTCTAAAATGAATGGTTGGTTCTGGCATTGGCAGCACACACAAACAACTAAAATTGGAGCAATGCAGAGATTAGCATGGCCCCTGGGCAAGGGTCACACACACACACAATAAACAAAATGAAATAAATGGTTAGACTAAATAATTTAAGGTCCTCCCAAATGGTAGTTCCAATAATGTTGCTGGAGAGTCTATACATGGTGAAAGAAGAAAAAGACAGCTATGATAACTGAGAAAGTGGACACGAATGGTAAAAAGAAACAAAAGGAGAATGAGGTCAAGGATGGGAGAATTAACTCCTATTGGGTTCTTGGGATGTAACAAATAGTTTAAATATCTCCTTTTAACCAGTCTTCACAACATCCACAAAGTCCTATATAAAGTCCATTATATAGAAAAGTTAAATAACTTGCTGAGAGTTACACAACTATTAAAATTTCAATCTGGGATTTAAGCCTAGGTCTCTTAGGCTCATTGCTGATTTTACCACTCCAGACTGTATCCACAAAGATAATTAACTATGATAGGACAGAAATTTCTTTTTGCAGAGTGCAACATGCTAACAGTCAAATACTTAACCACTCAGCCTCTTCTGCTGACTTACCCTTCAGGGTCTGGCAAGGGACCTGGAGAAATGAGAATATATTGAATGCCTATTAAGATGCAATAGTAAGTGCTAGCTATTTGTTATCACACTTAATTCTCAAATGAGTGTGCAACAATGCCTATGCCACAGAACCAATGATTAGCAGAGAAAGGATTCAAAAGCAAGTCTTCACCTAAACCATGAGACAAATACATTTTTTCCTGAAGGGTGGGCCAAGCTTAGAGCCTATTTCTCTGTAAATTGCATCCCCCACAGTTATGTCTGTTCTCATCTTGATCCCTTCCTTCATTGGAAACAACCTAAACTTTTGGGTGTAATATACAATTTAGCTTTTCATTAGTCAAAGCTGATTTGGGAGCCTGAAGCAATCCTGTGGATCCATTGCAAGATCACCAATTCCTTCTTCTTTGAGCACAGGTGAGGTTTTTAAGGTCAGAGACCATTTTTCAGAATACTGAAACCATAATAAATGTGTGACAATCTGTGAATTCAACTATGGGAACATGGCAAAGGAAAGAGAAGTACTTGTACACATGCATAAAGAACATATATATCCCTATAGAAAGGATCTCTATACAAAATAAATACAAAAATGAAAAAGGAAGGAAAGGAAAGAAGAGAGAAAGAAAAGAGAAAGAAGAAAAGAAAGAAAGAAAGATAGAGAAAGAAGAAAAGAAAGAAAGAAAGAAAGGAAAGAAAGGGAAGGAAGGAAGGAAGGAAGGAGAAGAAAGAAAGAAAAAGAAAGAGAGAGAGAGAGAGACAGACAGACAGACAGACATGCCTCCAAATGAGTGGGCAATGTTGTTGTTGTTAGGTGCCATCAAGTTGGGTCTGACTCATAGTGACCTTGTGTACAACAGATGAAACATTCCCCAACACTATGCCATGCCTGGCACTATGTCAGTGCTTCCCTGCTATTCATAGGGTTTTCAATGGCTGTTTGCTTTTCAGGATTGTTTTGGGAGTGGGTTGCCATGTCCTTCCCTCCTTTTTTACAGTGCTGGAGATTAAACCCAGAGCCTCAAAGAGCACAGAGCAGTGGTCTACCAACTGAACTAAACCCCAGCCCCTGACTGAGCAATGGGAAGGTATAAATCCACCTCAGTCAGCCTCAATTCCAAACTGCTAAGAGTGATTCTGATGTTTAAAGGTATACTAGAATTTTCTAAACAACTTGGTTCTTACCCACAAGCCAGTGTTTTCATCTGCTGCTCAACTGAGAAACACCCACCATTCATTAGCATCCAGCATGAGAACTTCCTGAAAAAGGCACATAGTGCCCAGTGTGGTACCTTCCTAAGAAAGTTTGATGATAATCTTCACTCTACCAGTTTTCTCCTTTGTGCTGACTTTCGAGTCTAACCTCCACATAAGATCAAGGGTCATCAGCCAAGAGTTTTTAGACTTGGACGTCCCAGAAGTATGAGTTCATGAAGGGAAGTGCCACAGTAGATGCTCTTAAAATAATTTTACTGAGTCTGGATTGTTTTGGTTTTAGCTTTTTGAGTTAAGTAAAATAATGTTTACTTATTTCCTTTGCCTAGCAGTCTGAGACATAGTTAGATATACAGTTTTGGTGTGCAGCAGGAAACTGGTGGCCAATCATGTGCATCTGATTTCCAGATAATTCTTTTTGGACAAGCATTCCCCAATTTACTACAGTCTCTGCCACGCCCTATTACCCTGCACTGGGCTGTATCACTCATTTGTTCCCTGCCTGGCCCCAGTAGGTATCTTGAGTTTGTGATTCTTTTACTAAAACATGTCTAGTTCCATGAAGTCCTCAATCCCTGTGAGTTGTGTAGGTGCAGAAAGAGGGAAAGAATTTTAAAAATGCAGAAGTTTAAAGGTCTCAGATCATCTTTCTACTAATGACTTTAGATTCCCTGAAGTGCTATGCCACCCCTCAGATGTGTCAAAGCTGAATGCTTTTCTCACTCTGACTTGCCTCTCCGGGTGAAATGTAGTCTTAATGTTCTCCCTGGCTAGACAAGGGTGCAGATCCTCCAAGATGCAGAGACTCCCAGCATTAACCCACCCTGCCTGACAGGCCCACTGGCCAGAGATGTCAGATCCCATGAGACCCAGGTCAGCAGGGCTTTCATTTTCACTGGAGAAACTTGAGCTTCTTTGCTCAGGTTAGCCGAGCTCAGCTGCTATTCACAGTACCCAGCAGGCTGGCTGACTCTTGCCATGGACAGGGGCAGCCAGGAGCCATCCTGCTATTTCCATCCATCAACCTCCGGACCCTTCAGTCCCTCCAAAGTCAGCTCCAGAGCCACTGGCACAGAGCACTGAATAATAGGGGCAACTCTACAGACAGGGGCATGGACTGATACATGATTTTTAAAGGGCAAGTCAGTACGTGGAGGAAAAAGAAACAGCTAAGCCAGAGTTGGCGAACTCCATCAGTATGAGAGAGAGGCAGCTGGAAAGAAGATCAAACCCACTCACTGCTTAGGAAATACAGTGTCTAAAATTCGTACAAGACCAGAACTTGATAAAAGACTGAAGGTCAGGAGAACACTCCAAACACAAGAGGCAGGACTATGCCTGTTTCTGAGCTCTCTCTTTCCCTGTTGGGCACTAGCTTTGTATTTAGCCAACACAAAGTGGAGCTCACTCTGCTCAGGATACACTCCCAGGGATGCTCAGAGAGCCTGTGGGGGAGCCCAGCAGCATCTAAAAGCAAAGCAGGAAGTCCAGACCCTCTCCTCAGCTGCCTCTCCAGGTCCACAGGGTCTGGCCTCCCAGCTTCCAGACCAATTCTCAGCACCTCCCCAGCCTCCACTCCTCAAAGCTCAGGGGGCTGATGCCACCCTTATATACAGCTTTTCCATGTCCTACTCTGTTGTTACTCCAATTAAACATGCAGGAAAATTCAGATATAAACATTGCTCTTGGGAATCAGAACTCCTCATGGTTGTTGGACCTCTCGAACCAGAGAGCTGCTTCCACACACAATCCCATCCCTCAGGGCCGCTTAGAATCCAGACGAGCTCACAAAGGGTGGCAGGGGGATCTCTGTCACCCTGCATCCAACCAGCTGCTGGCTGGGTGCCAGATACACACCTTTGTTGTGTGGTTTCCCACAGACAGTATGTATGGCTCATGACCAAGAAGAAGGTGGTGCAAGAGCAAATCGACAGTCCTCTGTCACCCACAGTACACTAGGGACACAGAGGCAGAGTGAGCTCTTGATTTTACTTTACATTCCATGCACAAAACCCAATTTCATACACAGCCTAGCGAACCTTTCCCAGAAAGAAAGGTCTTTTTTCTTTTTTTTTTTCCCAATACTAGAGGTTGAACCCAGGGCCTCTCACTTGCATGCTTTGCTGAGCTGCACCCCCAGCCCATTTGTGTGTGTGTGTGTGTGTGTGTGTGTGTGTGTGTGTGTGTGTGTGGTTGTTTTTGAGACAGGGTTTCATTAAATTACGCAGACTGCCTTTTGTCTCCAACTTGCAATCCTTCTGCCTCTGCCTCCTGAGTCAGTGGGATTACAGGTGTGCACCACCGTGCCCAGCTGAAAGAAAGGTCTTTGAATGTAAAGGATAAGAACCCCATCTTTGGACTCAGACCGCTTAGGTTCACATCCTGGATCTACTGCTCTTTATAACAAGTAATTCTTTCTGTGACATGGTTTCCTCACAGAAACAAGGAGGACACAGTAGTCCCGGTTATTGTGGGTATTAAATGAGTTAATATGCACCAGAGCATGCAGCAAATGCTTTGTAAATATTTGCTATCATTTTGTATCATAGTATTTACTAGTATGATGATTAAGTACTGAGGCACTATGTTCTTTTCATTCAGGCTCTTCGTGACCAAGAGAAGCATGGGCAAGTAACCCGATGACTGTCAGCTTCAATTTCATCAACTGCAAAATGGTGTTAATGCCAGATCTTCTTCATCAGGCTGTTTTAAATATTAAGTGAAATTATGGGTATCAAGAAAATAACACAGAGTCTGATGCAAAGGCACAGCTCAATCACTGTTAACTATCTGTATCATTAGTTAAAATGGGCCTGACTTTAGAGCAAAAGCAAGATTTGAGAATTTTTAATTGTTTCCTGCCATGAAGTATAAAAACGCCTTTTTCTGAGCTGAAGAACCACATACATAACTTCTTAAACTTCTTGCCTTGGACCAAGTTGACAAAACAGCATGTAGCAAACTCCACCTGGCAGAGAAGGCCAGAGTAGGCAGAAAGGGCAGGATGTCTCAGAGGCAGCCCAGCTGCCTCCAGGTGGCAGCATCTTAGCATGCTGAGCTTCCAGAAGCCCCACAGCAGCTGTCCAGGTAAATCTACCTGAAGTCAAGGCTACAAGGATGTCCATCCCTGAGGGCTACCACAGGTTCTCAGAAGCACCTGAAATTGAGGGGGACACAGATGGGCAGGGCCGGGGTAGTCAGGGCCACCCGTGGGGTGTGCAGCGCCCCTTCTACACGAACAATCTGAGTCACTCCAAGTCAGCACACCAGCATCTTCCTGGTGGCCCAATCTCACACCAAACAAACAAACAAACGTGGCAGTCCTAGGAGTGATCTGGTCAGCGGGAAGGTCCTCCCCGGGTCCAGAGCCTGGCCACAGGGTGCAGGAGAACCCCATAAGACTCAGGGTGCCTAGCCCAGATGGCACAGCCAGTTCCTCTCCATCCCAGGCACAGGCATAGACTTGAACATGAGGAACTGTAGCGGAAGGTGTGCCGGAGCATTGGGGCCTGGGAGCAGGAGCAGCCTCCGTGAGGACAGGGGCCCTGGGGCCTTGGGTCTAAGGTGATTGAGGGGAAAGGAAGGGCAGGAAGCACGGCATGGAGGGAGGGAAAGGAAAGGGCCATTCAGCAGCTCCAGTACCACAAGTGCCCTCCCCTCCTTGTATTCTGAACAGCAGGCCCACACACTCCCCACCAGTATAAGGCACTGTAAGATTGAATCCCAAAATAGCCAACTACATGCACGTTATTTCTGAAAATTCTGTTAACGTTTAAAATCCCTCCTAAATGCATTGCTCACCCCACAGAGAATCCCAGAAATGGGCAGCTGAAGGTCTTATCAGGAGGGTAAAATGAGGCCACAAAGATGAGGCTGTCACCTGAGATCAAGAAAGTGATGCAAGAGCCTCCTCCGAGGCGTGGATGGCACCTGGGGATATTAGGTTGAGACCAAGAGGCCTCTGATGTAAAGGATTTACGGAGGTGTTACAGATGCTAAGTGAAGGTGAAGGAGCGTCCTGGGACAAATTCTCTCAGCCACCAGCAGCTCAGCCAGAGAGCAGGTGGGGAAATGTCGGCTGGAGCTATGGACCCAGGGGGTTTCATAATGAGGTTTTGGGGAGAAAAAGCATAAATCATTTACAATGAACCTACTGGAGCTATAAATAAGAGGGGAAAGACAACAAGAAGCAGGCAAAGTCCCCAAATAGGAGGTTAGTCCATCACGGGATGTTTTTGTTACCTACGGGTGGTTGGCTCTAAAAGCAGAGTGTGATGTGGCGGGGATGGGGCCTCTTCAACACACAGGAAAGGAATGTGGAGCCATTTTTTTTTTCTTTTTCTTTGTTGATTTAGCTCAAAGTAGTGAGTTATACTGCCCTTCACTTCCTCTTTCCTTCCTCCATTCTCTGGCCTCTAACTTAACTCAGGGCATCGCCCAGTCTTCTCTTGTCAGGAGGATCAGGAAGGGGACAGAGAAGGCGATGCTGCCAATAAGTCTAATGCAGCCTTCGAAGCAGGGATAGGAGCCTTTGCCTCTGCACACTTCTGGGCCCTCAGCTCTAGCTGCTCCTCTCTTTCCATTTCAGTGGAAAGTTATGGGATGGAGAACTCTTCATCTGCAGGACATCAGGAAATAGACCTCAGCGCTGCTGTACCCACTAGCTCCAGGCTGCTCACATTCACTGCTCAGTAAGGTCTTAGGATATTGGGGTAAGAAGGGCATGCTGGTGTCGCCTGGTTAAGTGCCTCATTGTGTGATGGAATTCACTCTACATTGTCCCTGCCAAGGCTCATCCAGCCAGAATCCCACCAGTGACAGATGGTTCATCCTGCCCAAGAACCCACTGCATTCTGGGACACCCCACTCAAGTGGCCTTCTCCGCACTGAGCCAAAGCCTGCCTCCTGGCCACCAACGTTCATCCTTCTCCACACTCAGGACCAGCCTCAGACCTCTGAGCGTGATTGTGGTGCCTCTAACATGCCCCCCACCCCTAGACATGTCTTTTGTTGAGACCACACCTTGCAAAACCGAGGACCAAGCTGTTCTTCACATTTCATCGTTGTGAGTTCCTTCACCATCCTGATCTCACTGTGCTGTCAATATCATCATTTCACGATGGCCCTACTCAAATGTGCCCTCCACAAGCAAACACAATTCTTCCCCTCTTTGTTTTTTGTTTTGGTTTTGCTTTTGCTTTGGTTTTGGCTTTGGTGTTGGTTTGGGTTTTGCCAGTGCACAGCACAGCTGTATAATCCACCCCTCTATCCCTGTGGCCTGCCATGCTGGGGGCTCACACCTGCTCTGTTGAGTGCTGTGCCTCCCGTAGCCTCCTCCCCATCTAGTGCAAAGTGGATGCTATTTGTTTAATACATGCATGATATCTTGAGCATATCAGCTCTTTTTCACTTTGTTTTGATTTAGTTGTAGTCACAGTTAGTGATTATTGTCATTGTTAACAGTCCAGAAGGACATTAGAATTTCCATTTTTGACATGACTTCAGACTTGGCTGTTGGCAACCTGTGGCAAAGTTTACTAGTTGTGGCCCAGTATCCATCCTAGCGGTGGCCAAGTAACTACAGGTAACCCCATGTGCACAAAGTGTGGCGGGTGCGATCTGCAGACCAGCTACTTGAGGACGTCGCTTCCTCTGGAGTTTCCCTTCCCCATCCTGCCACCCAGGAAATGGAGTGACTAAAGCAGTCTTGGAAGACCTGTGTTGAGGCTGACAGAGCCACCTACCTGTCCTGGACCTGATCCATTACTTGTGGATTATCCCATGAGAAGAGTTATATCTTGTTTAAACCCTACATTTTAGAGTCTCATTGTTATAACACATTAGCTAGCACCTTAACTAACACCACCACAGATGCTGGAATTTCATCCCAGGAACTTTTCAGACCATCACCTTTACAGTAAGATGCCAGAGCCCACCACCACCAATACCATGATTGTAAGACCTCTGAGCAACAATGAGAATTCCCAGGACTAAAGTTAGACTTAATGTTTTCAATCAATATTTGACATCCTAAAAACTCCAAGATTAAAAATGTCTGGACAATAACAGTTACAAAAATAGAATTTGATCAAAATATTGAAGGTGTTATTAAAAGAAGAAAAGTCAGATAAAGATAGAGGTGCCAAGTGGTTTTCTCCTCGGGGTCACTGCTCAAGACAGCTTTACCCTTGATCTTATTGATTTTTATTTCACATACTTTTTTGGAGCACCTACTGGTCTCACTGGGCTGGGATTTAGCTCAGTGGGTAGAGTGCCGCTCTGCAGTCTCTGAGGTCTAGGTTTGATTTCCAGCATGGCTTAAATGGGAGGAGGATCTGGCAATTCACTCCCAAGGCAATCCCAAAACAATCAGCCATTGAAAACCCTATGAAGCTCTCTATGAGTTGGACACAACCTGACTCGACAAACTGGTATGACTGGGGCTGGCATTTCACTCAGTTGGTAGACTGCTACACTAAGCTCTCTGAGGCACTAGGTTCAATCCCCAGCACTGTAAAAATGAGAGAAGGATATGGCAGTCCACTCCCAAAAACAAACCAACAAACAAAAACAGCCATTGAAAACCCTATGAATAGCAGAGAAGCACTGACATAGTGCCAGGCATGGCACAGTGTTGGGGATTGTTTTGTTCTGTTGTACACAGGGCCTCTATGATTCAGACCTGACTAGACAGCACCTAACAACTGGTCTCACAAAAACTAGCCAGTGCCGTTCCCTATTATTTCCACTTTGCACCTCATCATTTACTCACTTTACAGATGACGAGCCTGCACTCAGGAGGGTCACATAGCTTCCTTAAAGCCACCTGGTTCCCAGGCAACAGAGCCAGCATGCAAACCTTGTTTACCTTCAGAATGTCACCACCACACCACATGAGGTGAGGCTTTGCCAGTGACCACTCGAAAAGTCAGAGGGAGAGAAGAAAGGACTGTACATTGCGGCTTGGAGATGGGTCTCCTTACTGAGGCTTTAGGCTCCTCCACCTGGTGGGTGCTGGGGGCCACAGGGCAGCCCAGAAGCTGCTGGGTTTATACAAAGGAGGGGACAGCTTCCACCCTGAAGGACCACATGCCTATTGAGAAGACAGAGACATCACCAAGGGTGCCACAAGTGCCCTGGGGATCTTAGAGCCCCAAAGAAGGAGTTAAGAGCTGCTGACATCAACAGACACGGTGTCCACCCCCACTTCACACCCACAGCTGCAGACCTGACTTCTACCTTGAATAAGCTGTGGAAATATTCTCTGGGAAATTGGGCCATGTATGTTAGAGGATATAGCACACTGAATTGCAGACAGAGTGAACTTTCAATGCCACACACCTCATCATTTTATTTATAAAGTTCTAAATCTCTCAAGCCTGCAGCTGTAGTCCTGTGGCATCCGATCCCGTCAGATCTCGGAAGCTAAGCAGGGTCGGGCCTGGTTAGTACCTGGATGGGAGACCGCCTGGGAACATCAGAAGCTGTAGGCTTGGGAGAAGGACCTGGCAACCCCCTCCCAAAAATCAATCTGCCATTGAAAACCCTATGAACAGTGGAGAAGCACTGACAATAGTGTTTCCCTTGTTGTACAGAGGGTCGCTATGAGTTGGATACCGACTCAACGGCACCTAACAACAACAACAACAAATCTCTCAAAGGCCCATCTTCCAAGTGAAGCTGAAATGGCTCAGTAGGGTCTCCCTTCTCATGGCTGCCCCCTCCTCCCAACCATTCCCCAGCCTGGCTTTGTTCTTCCATTTTCCTACCAACCTACACAGATTGTAGATCTACTCATGGCCTGTTCTTCTTCCAGCCAGAGCCTTAGTTCTGTTTCTGATTGAAACCACAAGACCCAAATTATCCTCCATCTGGCCAACTCTTGCCATGCCTAAGGGGACACTTTTGAGGTCACTTCCCCTAGAAAGTTTCCCCAGGCCAGGGTACTTCCTACAGAAGTCCATAGGCTCTGATGTCCCCTGTCAGAGCCCATATTCCCTATGGAACCCAAGTTCTGTGATGGTGCCAAGTAAGACAGTGCCTCTGAGTCAGTGCCTACATGCGGTAGGTCTTAATAAATACTTGCTGCACTTGCCTCTCCTCTTAGACTGTGAGCTCTGAGGGCACAGGCCACAGGCCCGGGACCCAGCACAGTACTGTCCACACACTAGTCAGCCATGAATGTTCTTACCTGCATGGTTTCTCCTTCTGTTCAGCTAAGAACCACTCAGTACCTATTTCAGTTTTACTGGCCCCCACTGTACCAAAGGCAGGGTTTAATTTAAACAAACTTTACTACAGCCTGACTCCCCAAGGAAGAGACAAATCAACAGAATGCTGGGCCACTTTCTCAAGTGCATCTTATTTTACGACTCAGATGTCCTCCTCCGTCGCCCAAACCTGACATTGCAAAGATGCTCTCCCCCTTTGACTCCATATGAGTCCTCAAGAATCACAGAGACTCCCAACAACCCAGGACTCTAAATTCATTATCAGCTGATGATTTTGTTCAGCAGTAAGAAGATGCATGAAGCATTTCCTAGACACACCTGAAGGAGGCGATGCTGAAAATACAAATGATAGAGTAACAAGCAGAGCACAAGAGCGCAGGGAGATCCTAGCGCATTCTGTTCCTGTGGCTTTGCTTACCCTGGTTCACAGGAGTTTGTCAGTAACTTCTCTCAGTGAGTTTGACCTAGTAGATGGACCTCCCAGAAGCAATTCGCTGCATTGGCTTTGCATCCCTGAAAAAAATTTTTTAAAAAGACATTAAGAAGCCAATTTGCTTACTATGATCAAAGAAAGTGGGGGAAAAACCAAAACCAAACAACAACAACAACAAGAAGAATAAAAACCCACACTTCACTTTCTTAGAACCATCCATCTGAGCTGAGGCTGATTGTTTTCTACGTCACAGGTTCAGAGATTGCAAATGAAAGTGATGATCATGAGGTCTCTGGTCCAGAAGCCCTTTCACAACCAAGTACCAAGTTACTGTGAACGACATCTTCATAAGAACATTTCCAACTTTGGAGAAGCAGTGATAGGAGAAGAAAGAGATGAGGCCACCACCCCTGGGGTTTGCCCCACAATGTCATTTATTGTGTGGCCGTAGACAAGCCATTTAAATTCCTCCAGACCTCAGTGTTTCTCATATTAGAGTTGTGAGCACTCATTGAGGTAAATCACATAAAACACTATTCGAAAAGTAAAGCATAAATACTAGTTACTAAATGATGGCTAACTTTATGTGTCAACCTGGATGGGCCATGATGCCCAGATATTTGGTCAAATATTACCCTAATATTTATTTTCACACAACTCTAGGTTATAAGAAAGGTAAAGAATTAAAAAGAGGAAAATAAGAGGACTGGAGATGAAAACAAATTACTTTTCACTAAGATAGCAGTCCTTAGCAGTGGGTCCAGATGGTAGAATTTGCTCTGCACCAAGGATGAAGACATTTGGTAAATAAACAAAAAGATGAATGTTAGATTTTTAAAAAAGAAGAAAAACTAGGCTAGGCAGAGCCACATCATCCTGCACACTGAGTTGGCTACAAAATGTTAGCATTGACTAAGGAACTTAAAGCCTGCTTCCTCTATTTCTCCCCCATTACACATAAGGACACAAGAGGTCAGGCTAAAAAGCCACTGACTTCCTGGGAAAATTAAGAGAGAGCACAGTTCTGAGTACACAACCTGCCTTCTACCATCTAGACCTATAATTTTCCCTACAATCTCAGGAGGTCATAACACCATCCTATAATGCCACACTATTGTCTTAGTTCAGGTGCTATAAGAAAATACCATAAACTGCAGGCTATACATAAAAGAAGTTTATGTCTCACAGTTTTGGGGGCTAGAAAGTCCAAAATCAAGGTGTCTGGCCACAGAACATTTTCTGACTTGTAGACAGCCTTCACCTTGCTGTGTCTGCCCATGGTAGAGAATTCTCCTCCTTCATCTTTTTTAGAGGGGCCCTATGAGGTGTGATTAAAAAATATGGTGAATGTTTAAATTTTAAAAATTATTGTGATATAAGACATTGCTATGGATGGATCTGGAGGACATTATGTTAGGTGAAATAAGCCAGACACCAAAAAAGAAATAGTTTATGATCTCACTTATACCTGGGATATAAAAAAAAAAGTTGGTCTCATAAAAACAGAGTAGAAAGGCAGCAGGGAGAGAGAAGCCTGAGGAAAGGGAAGATGTTGGTCAAAGGATACAAAGTTTCAATTAATCTGGAGGAATAAGTACTATACTCATCTATTATACTACATGGTGATTAGTTAGTAATAATGTACTACATATGTCAAAATTGTTGAAAGAATAGTTTTTTTTAACTATACTCACTGTAACAAAATTAAGTAGGTGAGGCAATGGATTGCTATTCAGGGCCACTGAATCTTTCTACAATGTATAAAATAGATTCAAACATCACACTGTATACCCTAAATATACATGTCAATTACAGATTAATTAATTAATGATCAAAAAAGACACATTGCTGTTAATCCCCCTTAAAATATTTCTCCTGGCTTCAAGCACACTTATCCCATTGTTCTTGCCACTTTCTGAAGCAGATCTGTAATACATTTTTACTATAATAAATTTATTATTATTTAAACATTCACTGTATCTTTTGGTCACCACTTGTATCATGAAGGCCCCACTCTCTTAACTTCATCTTTGAATTATTTCTCCAAGAAGACCACGAACCTCTGGGACCACCTGCTCTGGTGACAACCCTCACTGGTAGAGCTTCCCTTTGGGAGATAGGACGGGAAAACAATAAACACATTCAATAAAACATACAGCTTGGTAGATGGTGATGTTAGGTAGCAAGACAGCCATTGGCAGGCAATATGGAGGAAGAAGAGGATTCTGATTGACTTCTGCATCTATCCATAATGAAGGAAGCTATGTGGGAGACAAATCTCTAAGAACACTGGAAGGACACTATTCTTTTTTTGTTTTTTGGGTTTTTTTTTTTTAAGGTTAAGTGGGAATTTATTTTCATCTATATCGTATTTCTCACATGATCTTAATTTGGGCAGAAAATGCTGTTCAGAAGACAATTTAAAAGAGGACCATAGCTGATACTTCAGACAATTAGAATGTTCTTGCTCCTAGGATTTATTTGCCCATTCTCTTTAAAAGAGACTTAATTCTTATGAAAAATACAGAATTGATCTTATTTTTTTATTAACAAGTGTTAGTGGGGTACAGAGTAGTAAGGCTTTGCTATGTCCATTTTGCACTTATTACATCATTTTTGGTTACAGTAACATCAACTTGCCTGCAGCTGTACCACTGTGGCATCCGACCCTGTCAGATCTCAGAAGCTAAGCAGAGTTCAGCCTGGTTAGTACTTGGATGGGAGACTGCCTGGGAACACCAGGTGCTGTAGGCTTGGGAGAAGGGCCTGGCAACGCATTTCTAAAAAATAATCAACCATTGAAAACCCTATGACTAGCACAGAAGCAGTAGCAATACTGTTTGGCCTGTTGCATGTACGGTCGCTATGAGTCGGACCTGACTAGATGGCACCTAAAAATAACAACAACAACACAAAACAAAGCCTCCATACCCCTAAACTGCAGCAGCCACTTTTCAAGGCAGAGCTTGAGGCTCACATCACACTGGGTGCCCAGGGCTGATATCACACTGGGTATGCACTAGTTTGAACAAAACTAGAGGGAACACGTCCCCACTCACTCTTCCTTTCCTCTCTTCTTTCTTCCCTCCCCTGGAGGCAGCTGTGTGCATGCCACCCCTTCTCAGGAAAATATCCTTATGCCAGTTCACTCAGAAAACCAAGGTTCTTCCAAGTTCCTTTCTAGGTTAGCCTAAACCTCTCCAGGTGCCTCTGTTTTCCCAGTAATTATTCCTTAAAGGCACACTATCCTTAATAAACCTTGTCTATATGCTCTACTATAACTTCTGTGTTGGGTATAAATTCTTTTATATGCCAAAAACACA
>VMDO01017850.1:0-43787 GCA_007922755.1 Pedetes capensis
GTGTGGATGTAGGAGCGGTACTCTGAGCCGTGCCTGGCGCTACTTGAGATGCTCCATTTCATCAATGTTTTATGGGGAGTACCGGAGCTAAAAGGACCTGCGCCAGGAGGAGGCCCAAGGGTAGATGGGTGTTAATTTACTGTTCACCGCACTGCCCTGGGGACAATTATTTCAAAAGAAAACTCATCTAAAGTTAAGGCATTGAAACATTTACGACAGAGGCCTCTGGCAGACGCAAAAAATAAACATGTGGAATAAATTATGCATGAGTGTACGCCTTTGACGAGGCTGAGGCTGGGACAACAGTCACCAGAAACTGGGAGGTTGTCAGAGCATGCCGGGGAGGAGGGAGGTCAAGGCAGCAGGGTGCAGGGATGGCTGAGGCTCTCCCTCTGGGCCAAGGAGGAAGGGCTGGGTTTTTTCTACATAGGCTCTTCATGGTCTGTCAGAACAGACTGTGGAACAAAGTTCCCTTGCCCTCTTATTTTTTCTCCCCAGTACAGGGAGATTGAACCCAGGGCCTCACTCACGCTAGGCAAGTGCTCCATGGATCATCTATACTCCTAGCCCCACCCCTTTTTTATTATTTGAGGCAGGGTCTTGCTGAAGGTTGTGCATGCTGCCTCTGTCCTCAAACTTGGGATTCTCCTGCCTCCACCTCTCCAGTCACTAGGATTCTAGGCATATACCACTGTACCCAGCTCTTGGGCCCTCTCTGAAGGCACTCAACAACTTAATAACCATTGGAGGGTCTCAGACTCTTCTTATGGGGTTAGAAGCTTTCTCAGGGGCACTGGGCGTGGTGGCACATGCCTGTAATCCCAGCAGTTTGGGAGGCAGAGGCACGAGGATCGCAAGTTTGAGACCAGAGGCAGGCTGCATAATTTAGGGAGACCCTGTCTCAAAAAAAAAAGAAAAAAAAAAAAAAAAAAAAAAAAAAAAAAAAAGGGCTGGAGGCGGCAGCTCAGTGGTCCAGCATTTGCAAAGCATGCAAGCGCAAGGCCCTGAGTTCAACCCCCAGTATCACACACACACACACACACACACACACACACAAAGGTTTCTCATGGGCAAAGAGAAAAAACTGGGGCACAGCAAGGGACTCAGTTTGCCAAAGATTGCTATAGAAAGACACAAAGGAAGGCTTCAGCTTGGTTCCACACTCCAGAACTTTGTATTCTGTCCTGGGCCTAAAGTTATTCTCATTGCTCAAATCTGAGTGTTTCTTTGACTCTCCCTATTAAGAGCTGAGTTACGAATTCCTGGGGACATCATAGACCTTTGCTCTGTTCTACACTAGCACATGGGCTGGAGGATGTGGCAGGAGTGAGCCCTGGGTTCTGGTCCAAGCCCAACTTCTTGGTCCTCAGAACTATTCCTGAACCCCTCTGTTGAGGATGGGCAGCCCAAGGGTGGGGTCAGCTCCAACATCCTGTGGTTCTACGACGTTTATGCTTCCTCCTCTGAAGTTTCTTATGGTTGGTAATAAGGACATGGGAACAGTTCACGTCCCTGGCTAACAAAGTAGAGTTTGTTACTGAGGGTTGGTCCTGGAAAATTTTATATACTACTTTTTTTTTTAAATTTTACTTTCATTTTTAAATTATTGTTTCTGGTTCTGGATATTCTTTCTCATTCCTCCCCATTCCTGTGGAGTAGCTTCCATTTATCACAATGGGCCCATGCTGCTGGGGCATCCAAGCCAAGAGAAATGGATGTGCAAATTACAGAGGAATGGACAGAGCAAAGGAACTGGGGTTGGGTGAGCATGGTCAGTCCTGTCGGATTGTAGGAGGAGTGCACCTCCTCAGGAATAGTGGAGAACTAGGATTTGGGATTGGATGCTGTATCCCTTTCCCTCATGGGTGGGATCCACACACATGATGAAAAGTAGGCTGGGAAATATAGTCCTTCACTAGTAGCCTCCAAGCCACAGCTCCAAATAGCCAAAGGGCATTCAGCCCCAGGGTAGAATCATGATGAGAGTAGACTGTGAGCTGCGGGGCTGGGAAGAGGGTGAGGAGATTCAATTTGGGAAAGTCAGCAGGTAACTCTGACTGACTTTCACCTCCTGAGAATTACTGTGGTAGGAAATGGAAAAGGAAGGACAGTTATTTGGAAAAGGAAAATGCTGTCAGGAATCAGGACTGAGTGAGAAGCACTTATCACACTTCCCCACACTGGCAGGTGGTCCTCAGGAAGGAAGACCCCTTCGCTGGAGTGTGGGTGGACCCTCTGTGAACAGAACACAGCTCCATCTTACATGGCATCATAGGTAAAGTTTTTGTGTGAGTTGCATTAGAAATACTATTTTTGTGGCTGTTGCTTATAGCTATATGAATAATACATGAAAACATTCTTCTTGAGAAAAACAGATAAAGCAGAAGTCTCCTAGACCTCTTTCCTTCCCAGTGTTATTTGTCTCACTAGAAGTAACCACAGTTACCCAATTGGTTTGACTCTTTCCAGTTTTTCTTTCAAATGCATTTTTATTCATGTTTTAATGCGTATTTACTTTGGATCTGGGTTTATTCACACACACATACACACAAGAAAGTCATGAACAAATATCAAACCATGTTTCCCAAACTATGCCCCAAGGCACCTCAGGGCACCACAATGAATTCATAGTAGTGATTTTATCTATCTATCTATCTATCTATCTATCTATCTATCTATCTATCTATCTACTGGGACAAGTTCTCACTGTGTAGCCCAGGCTGGTTGACTACTCACATTCCTCTTGCCTCAGCTGCTGGTATTATAGGTGTGTGCTACCATACTCAGCATAGTTGTTGTTGTTGTTATCAGGTGCCATCAGCTAGTCAAACTCATAGCGACCCTCATATGGTTTCAATGATTGATTGTTTTGGGATTGCTCCAGGAGTGGATGGTGATGTCTTTCTCCTATTTTGGCAGGGCTAGGGATTGAACCCAGGTCCTCAGAGAGCACAGAGCAGCACTCTACCAACTGAGCTGGGGTTTACCCCAGCCCTTCCCAGCATGGTATTAAATTTTAAACTAACAGAAGCTCAGCAATACTTGACATCAGTCAGACCACATGCAATAGTACTTGTCAGTGTTAGAGGATATTGTAAGTCTGTTGTTGTCACCCTGTCTTAGTGAAGTTGAGTTTTCCACAACTACAGCACAAGACCTGCAGAAAATCCTTGTGGGACAGGAAGCACATCCAATCTGTTTCCATGGTTGGAGAGCTGAGGGAGTGTCTGTCCAACAGGTGTACACATCCTGTTGATCAGTAATTAGGGTGAAAAATCAAATAAAACATTATTGTTTATTTCCAATTATGTGTATTCTCCCCAGTGACTATTAAGTTGTCAGGACATAACTATCTATTAAATTATTTGTCCTTAACTACTTAATAACTGGACCTGTGGAGTATTTATTTCAGCATAGGGGTGATACATAAAACCTACTGAGACATTAAGGGCACAGTAAACTGAGAAAGTTTGAAAATTGCTACATAAAGAACTTTCTACATTTCACAACGATTTAATTGTAAAGCATCCAGCCAAGAGCAGAAATGCTTACTTAAACCGATAAATAGCAAGTTGGAAAGTTACAGGAGTTTATTTGGGGGTGACAAAAGTCTGTTGCAAACTGTGGGCTAGTGAAGTGCCCGATGGGCTGGCTGCTTCTCCAACTGCTCTGCTCTTTGGGCCTCCTGCTGACTTACCCCTTGGCCTTGGAACTTTTTTCTTTTTTGTCTTTTCTTTTTTTGCACAGTACATGGGGTTTGAACCCAGGGCCTTGCACATCTTTACAAGTGCTCTGCCACTGGGCTGTACCCCAACCCATTTTTTATTTTCATTTTTATTTTGAGACAGGGTCTTGCTAAGTTATTTAGGCTGCCTCTGGCCTGGAACTCCTAGTCCTCCTGCCTCTACCTCCTTACTTTCTTGGGCCTTAAAGTAGATATGCATCTGCTCCTGAATATTATCTCCCCCTGGATTTCACCATCTCTCTTTGTGTGTGGGGTACTGTGGGTTTCTGCTCCTAGACATCCTTTTAAATCCTTGGGATGTTGCTTTACTTACAAGCCCCAGGGTGGCTTGGGTTTCATGGAGAAGGATGCCAGAGAAGTGTAGAATTTGTCTATAAACATCTCCCTGTGCAGAGCATGTGAATTACTCACTCTAAGAAGAGACTCCTCGGGTGGCCGAGGCCATCAGATGTGGGGCTCTGGCCCTCTTCACCTGACAGCCCATTCTCGGCATCAGAAGTTCTGGCTAATGTAGGACCTTCTCCTCTGCTCACTGTATACATTTCCACTGGCCTGTATCTAAATTGGGAAGTTACAAATATGGAGAGCTCTGAGGCCTGGGTTATGGGGGAGAAGCTGTAGAAAGAGGGCAGCCTGTGAAATGAGTATACGGTGGGCAGGAGAAGCAGCAGTGAGTGGGTTTAACCTTGGAGCTGAGGCTGGGCACAATTGGGATGGTATTTCAGACCAGACCCTCACAGCTCCTCAGAAAACACAAGGTCAAGATATGCATAATGATTGGGAAAGGTGGAACAGCATAGTTGCTGATAGAGGCCAGCACATACCATGGGGGTGTATGATGTTAGCCACTATTGACTTGCAGTTTGGACTTTTCTTGCTGCAGTTTAAATGATTTTTCCATATATGGTCTGAAACATGTAAATTAAATTTGTCTTTTGCTGTTGGGGCCAACATCGTTATTTCACTTCCCTAGAATTCACTGGAAGCACACACGAGCCCTTCAGATTCCCTTGCTCTCTCTCCCTTAATGTGCCAGAAACTCTAAAGTGCTGCTTGAAAATAATTCCTGTGGAGTCAAAAGATGTTTTGGCTTCCTGTGATTCTTTTGACTTGATGGTCAACAGAGGCTTTCAAAGAAAACCAATGAGATTTCCCTTTCACGGATAGGGAAGCACAGGCCCTGAGACTATGTCCATCTAACAACCACTGCCCAAGCTAAAGGAGGTTCCAGGTACCCCCCCCCCTCCATCCACTGGATGGCCTGCTCCACCGTGCTCTGGCTAATGAGAAAGGGCTTATCCCAGAGTGTCTGCCATCCCATCATCAGGTGGACTTGGTGTTCTTTCTGAGCATTAATTTAATTTTCATGAAAAATAAAGAAATAGGAAGAAAAGAGAAAAGAAAGTCCTTGCTTTAGGTTAGAATCCTCCAGATGTGGACCTGAGTCAATGATTCAAGTGCAAGATTTACTTGGATGGTGGAAACCCCAGGAGTGGAGAAAGGCAACTAGAGAGCTGAAAAGGCAGCCAGAAAGGGGTGCCTTCTCAGTCAGGTTACTGCTGTGGCAATTGAAACTTATACTGGGGATTCTGGGAGCTGATATAGAACATGCATTTTAAAATTGTTATTGCCTCTGGCCAGTGTCTGTCTGTTTTTGTTGCTGTAACCAAATACCTTAAACTTAGTAATTTATGAACAACAAAAATCTATTTCTCACAGTCCTGGAGGCTAGAAAGTTTGAGGTCAAGGTGCTAGTAGATTCAGTGTCTAAAGGCTGCTCACCACTTCCAAGATGACACCTTGTTGCTGCATCCTTACATGGTGGAAGGCAGAAGGGCAAAGGGGCACTAATGTATTCCTCCCACCCTCATTTATGGGAGCACTAATGCATTCCTGAGGGAGCCCTCATGACTTCATTATTTCCCCAAAGTTCTACCTACTACTACTACTTTAGGTTAAGTTCTGGCATGAATTTTAGAGAGATGCTCACATTCAAAGAATAGCAGTGAGAGAACTGGATATATACCAGCTCCTGTCAGTCCCTGTTTAGGGCAGATCTGAGTGTGTGTGTGTGAGTGTGTGAATTCTCCTACACTTCTGGTCTACCTGGATGTAACCATGAGCAGAGAGGGTTCAGACCGGCAAAAAAAAAAAAAAAAAAAAAAAAAAAAAAAAAAAAAAAAAAAAAAAAAAAAAAAAAAAAAAAAAAAAAAAAAAAAAAAAAAAAAAAAAAAAGAAAAGAAAAGAAAAAAAAAAGAGCCTCAAAGAAGTACTAATGCTGGCAGTTGGAAGTTGGATTCAAAATTACGATGGTACACTCTAGGTATTTGGGATATCAATATCCTGAAATCCTAAAGTACCTAAGTCAAGATCTGTTCAGAAAATCAGAAGTTTGGGGACTTAGTAAAGGGAATTTGGTACAGGGCACTAGCTTGGAAGGTGTCAGAAGGGCTGACAAGCTAAATAAGCATGCTAAAGCAACCCAGAGACAAGCAACAACAGCAGGAAGCTGGGGAACTATGCAAGGAAGTGGTGACTGAGCCTGGAGCCAAGGCCACCTCCTGTGAACTGGAATGTGGCAGAGACTGCATGGTGGAGGATGGGATTGCCAAGGGAGGTTCAGTGAGGTCTGAGAGCCACCTTAGGAAGCAGGTGGAGAGGGGGAGATGCTCTGGTGTAGCCATTCCAGGTACCTGACAGTCTTATGCCAGTACCTCTCATTGGCCAGAAGTCAGTTGGGAGGGGAGTCCAGGGTCTACTTCTTCAAAGATCACTCCCCTAGGTTGTATATGAGAGTGAAGAAATGGCAGATCTGTGAGCAAACAGGGACATAACTGGCACTTGTCATAGTCCTTCACCTGGGGCAAACTTGAGCATTTTACCTCTAGTTACTTTGCTCTTTCTACTGCACAACCATGTAAGATTTACAGTCTCCAAAGAAGACTCTGGGAACTTCTGTGGAAATTGGGTGAACTGCATTTTGGGAAGGCATAGATGATAGAACAGGGAACAGCTGGGTGCTGTGGTGCATGCATATAATCCTGGTGACTCTGGAGGCTGAATCAAGAGGGTCACAAGTTTGAGGGCAGCCTATGCAACTTAACAAAACCTTGTCTCAAAATAAAAAATTCAAAAAGAGTTGGGGTGCAGCTCAATGGTGGAGCATTTGCCTAGCATGTGTGAGGTCCTGGGTTCAACCCCCAGTACTGAAAAGGAAAGAAAAGAAAAAAGAAAAGAAAAGGACAGAGAACATTCTATACATCTTTGTTCCTTGCTCTTCCTGTTCCAAAGTATCCTAAGGTCAGTTCCTGTACCTTGTGTCTTTCTGTTGACCAGAAGAAGGATGTTAGACATGCTGCCTTGATCATGTGGGGTCACTACGGAAGTACCATGTCTTAAATATGCCCCTCCCTATTTCCCACTTACTCAGGCATCACAAGATTTGATGTTTTGGCTGTGAGGTAGGTATCCTTCTGTTTTGATGAATATATTTCAGAATCTGGAGCACACTGATGTTATTTCTCTCTCTAACCATTTAGACATGTTGCCTTTTGTCTCTTCCATAAACCTAAATGCCACCATAGCAGAAATGGTGATCTGAATGCACACCTAGGGCTCTCCCTGAATTCAGTGGTTTCTTGCTTTGTTCTCCCATCCTTTCTGGAAAGAGGTGTGTCCATGTAGTCCCCTGCTCTTTCAGATGAGGTGGCCCACATGAGATTTTCACAAAGTCCGAGGAAAGCTGTTAGGGTCTCCACTTCCCTGGAATCCCTCTTCAGAGGTAGGTTCACTTTGTAATTGACTTAATCCATAATATGCCCAAGAACACAAGATCCATATTTCTATTTTTTTAATTTTCAAAATCAGATCTATAGGTATGTTTCCTTTGCTACTACCTGCTATGAGATTCTGTTCTAAGTAGGTCAGATATGGAGTTTAAGGTGACATACATAATAGAAACAGGGTCAGTGGAGGTGTTAACTCCAGAGGCAAGACATAGGTCTCTTCATGGAGGAGGTAAGCTAAGGACATTAATTTAGTTACATCTTATAGTATCTTCAGGTTTAGGAGGTGGCAGCAAGGTAACCCCAAGAAGGAGGGCATCCACGATTTAACTAGGCTTCCACATCTATAATCTCTTTAAATCAAACCTCTGTGAAGGATGAGGCCAAAACCAATTCCCTTGGGGCCTTTCTTATTTCTGTTATCTTGGCTTTCAGTGGAAGTCCCTGAGGTGTGATTAAGAAGTTGTTGTTAGATGCCATCGAGTCATATCTGATTCATAGTGACCCTTACAGGGTTTTCAGTGGCGGATTGTTTCGGGATTGCCTCTGGAGTGGATTGCCACGTCCTTCTCCCATTTTTGCAGTGTTGGGAATCGAACTCATGACCTCAGACACTGCAGAACAGCACTCTACCAAAGGAGCTAAATCTCAGACCATGGTTAAGAAGAGACCCTCTGAAATGCAGCTCCATATTCTCTGGATGAATTCTGGCATTCCATTTTCTCTGACAAATGAGCCCTGGTAGGAGAAGGGGAAAGAGAAGCATCCTAGGCCTTGAGCAGTGCCTGAGGCTGATGCACAATTTCCACATACCCTTTACACCCATGGTTTCCCATTGTCAGAAACTGGCTATAGCACAGTCTGCACTAAGGGCTGGCCTTAGAAAAGGGATTGTTTTCTTTATCCACAAATTGTCCAAAATCAGTTCTTTATCTAGGGAGTTGGTGCTGTTGCCATATCTATCTTTTTCTGCACTGTAATTTTATTTATATTTTGTCTAGGCCCTCTGGGCCTGTATGGATTTCCATGGCACCTTTGGATCATTTATGTTACTGGTGGGACATATACATAATCTTGGAAAAGTCATTGCTTACCCAGAGCCAAGATAGCCTGCTCATCAGCGCCTTGGAGTTTGTCCACCTCTGGCCTGCTGGACCTGGCTTTGTGATCCTCAGGATGGCCAGACTGTAGAGATTTGACATCCAGTTCATTTTTATTATAACGTTGCGTGGTCTACCAGACAACTTACATAAATTTTATCCAGAATTTGGGCATCTGCATTGAGTTTAGAGTTTGTGGCAGGAAGTTTGCCCTGGAAATGTACTCAGCTGAATACTTGTGCTTCTTAGCATGGAATGACTCTCATCCAAGAATCTCAGTGAGTTTGTCCATAAACATGAATGAATTAATCCTTCCAACACCACTGAGTGCTCCCTGCCAGCTGGATCATCTTAAGGGAAGTGACCAGCCCAGGGGCCTGTAGTGAGTCATCAAAGACTATGCTTACACGAAGTGATAGTAGGCTCTATGCTGGATGGAGCTGAGAGCTACTCTGGACCTTTCCACCTCCAGTGCTGGAGCATCAGGATGGGGTCAACAATGAGCACAATAACTCTGAGTATCTGGCCACCTTGCCCATGACCCTAGTTAATTCCATAGGATTAAATAATTGCACTTTTTATAGTATAAAAGTAATATGTGTTAAGTGTACAAAATCTAAACATGGAAGTAAAGTATAAAGATGAAAATTAATTCATCTATTACTGTATCTCTTAGAGAAAAATATTATAAATCCCTTTTCAATGTATATTGTCACATTGTTGAAAAAAACTTACTATATATTTAATTTTGGTTCATGATTTTTATTTTGTCTTAGACCATAAGACGTTCCCAATCTTACCAAAAACCATTCAAGAGCATATCATTTCAATAATTTCATGATATTTCATCAGATGGGTATGTTATAGTTTTCTTGGCCCTTGCCCTATGGTTGAACATGTGATAAACCTACTTGTTCTTGTGATATTTTTTTTTAAATTGTGGGCTATTACAAGAGGGTTATATTAGTATGGAAGACCACTGGAAGCTCAAGATCTTTATTCAGTTATGTGCTTCCAATTGCATATGTTTTTGTGTCTGGGGTAAAGGAAGTACATAGATATGACCCTTGACATGTGACTTGTAAGTAGAGGCAGCTTTAATGTAATTGTCTCTTTTCCCACTGCACAGTTTTTCACTGTGAGTGAAGATGAGTCTGGTCATGTAATCCATGTCCTAGAACTCTCCCGCTCACCCAGGTGTCCCTCCTGGAGAGCAGGAGGCCTTTGCTGTTCTTGCATGTGTGTGGAGTAGAGCAGATGTTCTGGAGCATTAGATGAGTCATTCTCTTAGGCTTTGGGGTCCAGCTCTGGCCAGGGAGCGATTTATCTCATCTTGGGAATGGGTGGGTCACTTGTACCAAATCCTGGAATTCTCTACATTTTCCAACCCCATCACTAATGTGGAAAAATTATTCTGGGGCAATTGATGGATCATGAGTATTCCTCCATTGAAGATATTTCATCCATTGAATGAAGGCCAAGTTTTGGCAGGGAAATCAATGGGAGAAATCATGAGCTGTGGTTTTAGCTCTAAGGAAATATATCCCACTTGGTAAATGATCATCCAAAAAAGTATGAAACTCTTTTTGATAACTTTAACTTCTGGAAACAATTTGGAGGACATATGGGGTCAGTCTGACTTCCCAGAAAGGGAAAACTTTTCTTATTGTTGGGATACTGGTTTTGTTTTCTGCTTCACAACCTATATACACAAAGAATGTTGACCTATGAAAAGTATTATTAATCCACAGAAGAGTCCTTGATACATGCTTTTGTATCATGTTCTTTGCTTCTGAACATTTTTCATTGGTATCAAACTCTTCATTGTCTTTTTTGTCTTTCAGTTGTACGCAGGGTGTGCCATCACACCCTTTTGATGAATCACAAAAATGCAGTTTTAATCTAAAACTGGTTTAAATTTGGGATGCATTTCATGCTTTTCCTGTCTTTGTTTTTCCAGCCATATACAGTTTAGGATGGTGGTTCTTAACCATTTCATACGGTAATTAACTGGGTAACTTTTAAGTTCTGAAAATAACAATTATTTTTAATCAGAGCTAAAATAAGTAGACCTCATTATAAAGGAATATGAGAAAAGAGAAGGAGGAACAGGAAAAAAAGAAGGATAAATTGAAAGAAGAATAGGAGAAAGAAGAACAGAAGGAAAGACAATAACTACTCTACTCATGGATAGCAACGAAAATCATATTAAAATCCAATTCTCAATATATTTTTTAGTCTTTATCCCATAAATGGAGTGTTGCAGGCTACATCTAACTCTACGGGGACTGAGATAGGGAACAAGGCTGGCAGTAGCACTAAACTTGTCAGACCTGGTACTTGGGCCTTCCTTGAGCTTGGTGTGTAATCTACATGTCCTTAGCTCCACACAGAAGTAGGGAGTCAGCCTCCTTGCTTGATTTGTCCTTGATTAATGCAAGTTTGAAGGACAGGAAGAGGAATAAGTCTTTATCCAAGGTTCTCTTCCCACCTTCCTTTCCACTCAGACTTTGACATGTAAGCAGAGACTAGGGACAAGTGTGAATTTGGCTGAAATGTCTCTATGTCATTTGAGCCTTTGCCAAACAAAGGTCACCCCAGAGTGATCTAGTGGAGTGGCAGATCTGCTTGTGGGAAAGTGGAAAGGGTGGACCAGAACAGTAAACAGCTGGCAGTATTAAGAGAATATAGGCAAGTCTAAGAGAAACAGGGAGGGTCCTCCAAATCATAGGCTTTTGGCCATATCCTGATTTGGACCTAGTTTCTTCCAATTTTAACATCTCTCCTCTGTCTCTTCTCTGGCAGGACTGGGGAGCTGGAAGGTAGAGGGAAGGCCAGAGATGGGTCACCAGGAAAATGAGATGACTGTCTCTGGGCCAGCTGAGCCCAGAGGGGAAGGGTGGAGCTGGGAACACCCCTCCCCGTCCTCCTTTCGTAGCCCATTGTCTTGGAAGGTGGAGGAAGGATTATAGATGTAATCTGATTTTTCCTAGCAGAGGAGTCTGGTGATTTGACATGCAGAAGGCAATTGGATTGCTGGTTTGAGTCACTCTGCAGCAACTTAGAAAAAATATTACCATAAACAAACAGGGAGTTTCCAGTTCTCTGGAGCCTACCAAGTATCATCTTCCCTCTCTCTTCCAGGGAAATCCATGTGCCTTGCCTTCCCTTCTTGTGCCAGCTCCTTTTGACCGTTAAATTCATGTGTTGTCCCAAAGCGGATGGAAATTCTGGCCTGCAGGGTAAAGGGCCTATGACATTACCTTTAGCCATCTGCCAAAGTTTCCCCAAACAGGAACCATGTCTTAACTTTCTGCTTTCTGCAAGGATGTGGTTAAAGTACTCTGAGACTCAGAGACCTATAACATTGACATTTATCTCATACCGATATCCTTGCGTTAAAAAGAAACGGAAAAACATAAAAACAAGAAGGCAGGTGTGTGCTTTGTTCTTGGTAGATGGCCCTACTTTTGTGAGACCTCCTTTTGATGCCAGGCCCTGGGGAAGCATTGTAAATTGTTCCTTTCCCGTTTCCACACCCACCAAGCCCCAGGTCTCTCAGGGCCTATCTGCTTAATGTCCCCTGCACTGTTTCCTTCCTTGACCTCCTGCGTGCCAAGCCCTCATCACTTCTTGCCTAGACTGCTTCACTGCCCCTAACTGGTCTTTCTGTCCCTGTCAGGCCCCTGTCCTGCACACTCTTCATGCCATGTCAGAGAGATCCCTGTCCAGAATGTAAACTTGATTGTGACACTCCTTTGCTTAAAATCCTTTCTTGCTCTCCACAGTGTGGGAGTTATTTTCCCATTTCTTGGCTTTGTCCACTAGGTCTTACGTGACCACTTCCCCAGCTTCACCCATGACTCCTTGACACCAGCCCTCTCTGCCAAACATTTTCAACCTGCTTGTAGCTCTCTGAGTATTTCTTGCTCTGTCATGCTTCTGTGGCTTTGTACATGTGGGTCTTCTTGTTTGGAATATGCTTTCCCCTTTCTGTCCTAGAAAACTGAGGAGTAACTTGATCTCCTCTGAGAGACTGTCCCTCACTCCTGGGCAGACTTAACTCTTGGCCTCCATGCCCATTTCCTAGGGTTACTGTAACTAATTACCACAAACTAGGTAGCTTAAGCCTGTAGCTGTACTACTATGGTGTCCAATCTCATCAGATCTTAGAAGCTAAGCAGGGTTGGGCCTGGTTAGTCCTTGGGTGGGGGACTGCCTGGGAACACCAGGAGCTGTAGGCTTGGGAGAAGGACCTGGCAACCCACTCCCAAAAGACAATCATTCATTGGAAACCCTATGAATAGCAGTGAAACACTGATAATAGTGTTTCACATGTTGTATGTAGGGTCGCTATGAGTCAGACACCGACTCAGTGGCACCTAACAGCAAAGGTAATTTAAAACAACAGCAGTATATTCTCTCATGATTCCAGAGGTCAGACATCCAAAAGAAAGGTGCCATCAAAGCCATGCTCCCTCTGAAGTCCCCAGAAAGAATCCCTCCTTGCCTCTTCCAGTTTCTGGTGGCTCCAAGCCTTCCTTGACTTGTGGCAGCTTAACTCTAATCTCTGCCTCCACCTCCATCTTTCTTTGACTTCTCCTCTGCATCTGTCTCTCCTGCATTGTGCCTCTTACATAGGGACTAGTCACTGGATTGAGGGCTTATCCTGAATCTCTGAGGATCTTGAGATCTGGAACTTAGTTTCATCTGCAAAGAACTTTTTCTCCAAGTAAGTTCACATTTACGGGGTCCAAAGCTTAAGATTTGAACATAAAATTCAGGGGGCCATACTCAACCTATTACCACCTTGTAGCAGCCTGCATATACCTTTTGGGGGCAGGAGTTTTCCACATACACTTTAAAGTACCAATTCATCTTCTTATTTCTCCCTCAAGATGAAATCTCCTTAAGGGAGGATCTTTCGTTTGACCTTGTACCTCTAGCTTCTAGCATATGGCCTTCCTACATCTCAGTGTGACAACTGCATTAAATGTGAGGTAGGTCCTTAGAGGCAGGGCTATGAATTTGTCCTTTTCCTTGTCCTTAGTATGGCAGACATGCTTGGAGGCAAGATTTGCACAACATCATCTCTGGGAAGCCTATCCAGTCAAGAACCTGTGTCTGCAGTTTTGTTTGGTTCAGGAATGCATTTCTAGGCTAATTTATTTCAAGGATTATCCAAAGGAAGGCCTTGGGATATTACAAATCATAGGGAGGAGCCCAACTAGTCAATCTGCATTCTAATGTATATTGTCTGATGTATAATGATTATGTGCACATTTTTTTAAAGTTACCAAATGGCTGAAAGGGAGGAGCTTGACATTTTTGAGCATGTAAGGGCATTGCCTGGATTCCCCATATATCAAACAAGAGTTTGACTTTCAAAAGAAAAACATGTTTTGGGGAACTGGTCAGTGAGTTAAAGAGACCTACATTTATGAGACCAGCAACTTTTATTCTCTGGACCTGAGTATATATTTTACTTTAGACAGAATTGATGAAAACATGACCCCAGCTGTCTGATTTTCTCTGTGTACTCGTGGTAAGATTTTGTCCTAAGAATCAGAACTCTGTGTACTCATCAATCTGCAGATGATGACTGTGGCCCAACCATATTCGATATCCTTTTCCATAGGCCTAGATAAGTAAAGCCATCCTTTGAAGATCTCAAAGAACTTTAGAGAATGGGGCTGACATTGTTAGGAGCATTTCCAACCTTGGTTACAGAAGTCAAATGTGACAGGCATTTGGCAAGAGACTCTTAGCTTCTGTCTCAGCACTGCTTCCATTCTTTAGGCCTCTCCCCACTCCCCCAACATTAATATTAACGGTTCTGTTCATGTGAGACAATTGATAACATACAACTGTTCTTTTGGGAAAAAGAGGATGCAAACTAATCCTAAATACTGGGTAAACTGTTTATAAAAGACTTTAGTATTCTGGTCAAGTCATCCCTGTATCGGTGACAATGAACAGACCTGGGGGCCTTCTTTTTGGAGAGCTGACTTCACCATTGGTATCTCTGATACAGCAGCCCGGACCTGTCCCTTCTCTGTGACAGTCCTCTGTTGGCCTGGCCTTCTGGAAGCAAAGCCTCTATGCTCTTTGATTTTCATGATGGGCTGCCCACCTGCACAAAAAACCAAATTTTTGTCTCACCATCTCACTCTCAGCCTCTCATCCCTTCTTAATAACTATCTCCACTCACTAGCCTTTTGCCCATTATTTCTTCTCGCTTACAGAATCTTCAACTCTAGCTACCAACTCCACTCACTTAACACAAAGGATACCCAAGGCTCTGCATACTAACTACATTCTCACTCTTACAATATTTCCATTTCCTACTACTATCTGAACCCTGGACCTGTACTCTCTCCCAGGCAATTTTCTTTTGCAGTTTCATTCATGGCCTCATGACCTTCTGGCCAAGATGCTACCTGCTCTTGGAGAACATGTGGGCTGGGGTATGAGTTCTGGCTATCAGCCAGAGGTATGCCCCCCTCTCCACAGGGGCTTGAGCACATCTCAGTCACATTACACACTACTGCAGAGAAGATAAGAAGATGGGTGGTGGTGATGGTAATGGACTCACTCATTTGCTGTCAAAGCATTGCTTACAGCAAATAGAAATTGATTCTCAAAGGGATTGGCCCAATTGTGAATGTATTGAGAGCCATGCATGGCAAATTAAAAAGCTGGAGTATGCTCAGTGGGTGAGGCTGCTGGAGAAGAGCCTCACGTCCCGTCACCACTTACCTGGAAGACCTCTGGTTGGTGAACAAACCTCACTCAGTACAAATGGTCCAGGATTCGATCTGTTTTGTGTTGTAGTGGGGAGGAAGTTTAAGTACCTAAAAGAAGTTGAAATTAAAAGTAATTAAGAAAAAGTACACTGCAGAGAGGGGGAAGATCAGAGAGGAGAGTATCTCCCTTCCTCTTAAAGACATGGTCTGGGCTGGCGTGTGGGCCTACTGGGCTGTGTATGCAACTGAGTGAGGTGGAGGCTGGGAGCAGAGACCCCGTGCAAGGCACTAGAGTGCAGGCTTCTGTGATGCTGCTGCTTGAACTAGAGCTGTGTCCCCAACGGGCACTGGGTGGGCAGGCAGCACCCATGCTTCAATTGCTAAGGTCAGCCAGAACCACCATGATGACCTGGAAGTGGCAAAGTGCATGATCCGCATGGCTGAGTACCTCATTTTACAGAGGAAGAAGCAGATGCCCAGAAGAGTCAGGGAGTTTGTTCTGTGTCACACAGCTAGAAAATGTGTCTTGAAAGAAGAACCAATGCCACCCTGTGTGGTCCCTTGGCTGCCCGTTGTTAGTCCTGGCTTCCCTGAGAGTCTGACTCACATGGTGAATACCTGGATGCTCAGCAGAGTGGCTGGGCATTCCTCTGTTCATCACCACCCTTGATATCAGCAGGAGGCCCATGTTGGCTGGAATGTCTCTAGGCCTAGGAACTGCACTGGGGAAGGAGAAGAGGTTGCTTAGATATTTTGCTGATCCTCAGTTAACTACTGCCCTGCAGGCCAAGGCAGGGGCCTCACTCTGCATCCAGTTCCAAATCTGAGCCCTGGGCTCGCTCAGATTCTGTTTGAACTATTGACCTATCTGCCTTCTTTTCAGAAGGAGTGAATATGTCATGTCACTATCAGCAACAGAATGAGACCGCTCTACTCATGCACTTCAGGCACAGTACTGTGTTCACCCTTTTGGTTGTATCATAGCCTGGGAGAGTTTCTGAGACTCACCATCCCTAAAGAAATGGGATTAGTTTTCTACAGATGAATCACATTTGCCTCTGGTTAAATACTGTTTTTTCAAAGTGCTGGTCCCCTGAAGGACAATAGGATAGAATTTAGCCTTCTTGGCCTAGGAGCCTAGGAGCCAAGCATGCTGGAACTGGACATTTTTCTGCCCCCAACTTAAGCAATACTACTGTGGGGAATTCTTCCCTATGCCCTGCTTGGCCCAGATTCTCTGCTGTAAATTGTGGTGCTCTCTACTTCTGTAATGAATGTTCACTGTTGCTTCTGCCTGCCAGACTGTTGAGACCACAGCATCCCTATGCCTGGTACATAGGAGTGCTCAGGAGAAATTGAATGAATAAGCCAAACAAAAAGGAAGATCAGTGGCTTTTATGAGATCCTTAAAGAATCTATAAGGCAAAAAAAGTTAAGGAGGAAAGAACGTTGGCTATGGAATCCAAAAGACTTGAGTGCTTTTTGTGGTTCTATCATTAATTAGCTGAGTGATCAAGAATAAGCATGTTTACCATTTGCATGTTTATTATTATCCAGTTCTGTGCTAGTATTTTAATCTACCAATTCATTTGCGCTTCTTAACAATCCCTTGAGATAAGACAGTTATTATTTCCATTTTATAGATGCTATGGTGTGGATCTAAATGTCACCCGAAGGTCATACTTTTGAACATTGGGTCCCCAGATGATGTTGCTGTTTTTGGAGGCAGTAGGAGCTTTGGGTGGTGAGAGTCTAGCTTAGCCGGTGCTGCTTCCTGGGGGTGGACCTTTGGAGGTTTTTACCCAGAGCCCTGGTGCTAGTCGCTCTCCTGATTCATGCTGTGAGGTCATTTGCCACAGGCTCTGCCACCTGTCACCACCACGCCTGCCCCACTGCCATGCCATGTTCCTATCCTGCCTCTGTGGATGGAAATCCTATAACTGTGAGCTTCCAATAAATCTCTCCCCCCATCTAAAAAACAAAAGAAAGACATAGTCTGAATTGGACACTGTGGTGCACACCTATAATCACAGCAACTCAGAAGGCAGAGGCAGGAGTATCGCAGGGTGGAGAGACCTTGACTTAAAACAAAAAATAAAAAATGGGCTAGGGGCACAGCTCAGTGGTGGAGCACTTGCAAAGTATGCAGGAGGCCCTCAGTTCAACCCCCTATTGAGGCGAAACAAAGAAAACAGCAACAATGGACACACAGCGAAACAAACAAAAAAAAGCGTTCTGGAGTTTGCACATCTAGCTTTCTTATACATCCCATAAGCCAGAACTTAGGCAATGGCTACAGATGGGGAGGCTAGAGAGTAGGTTTAATCTAGATAGTCATTGACCTAAGTGAGAACACCTCTATCTCTGTGAGTGGAAAGTAGATATTAGGGAACAATCAGCAACCTTTGAATCAACTTAGTAGATCATATGCTAAATTTGGTACCTAAGGCAGAGGGTTTTGGAAAAGCCAAACTGACAGGTTTAAAAATGATCCTAAGTAGCCAAGTGCAGTGGTGGAAGCCTATAATCCCAGTGACTCGGGAGGTAGAGGCAGGAGGATCGCAAGTTTGAGACCAGAGGCAGTCTGTATGATTTAGCAAGACCCTGTCTCAAAAAGTAAAAAACTGGGTTGAGGGTGCAGCCCAGTGGTACAGCACTTGCAAAGCATGCAAGTGCAGGGCCCTAGGTTCAACCCCCCAGTACTGAAGAAAAAAAAAAAGGATCCCAAGTGATATTTTATGGAATAATTTATTTAGTAAGTGTTTTTGAACACTTGCTGTGTGCCAGATACTGTGTGAGGAGCTGTGGATCAAAAATGAATGAGACAGACTTGTCCTCTATCCTCATGAGGCTTGCAATCTATGGAAAAGGCGGGTGTTAAACAAGAAGATAATTATTTTATCATCATTTTATTTGTGACACATATGGAGAAATGAGCCTAAAGAATTGAAGAAAGCTTTGCTGATGAATTGACACTAAGCTAAAAGCAGAAGGCTGAGAAGAAATTGGTGAGGCACAGAGGGAAGGGAAGGGTTGAGTCTTGTGAACATATACTATGTGCCTTTCTAAGTGTTAGGTCCTCTTTGAAGCACTTCTGTTCTTTACAGCATGGGATTTGTAAGGCAGGACTTCTGTTATCTCTATCATAAAGATGAAGAAATATATTAAGTAATGTGTATCAGGTCACAGGGAGTTGGTGGGGAGCCTGGCTTGACATCTAGGCAGTCTGACCCTGGGCCCCTTCTCTGATCCATCCTGCTGGGTCAGTCTGAGCAAGAAGCAAGCAGGTGAAAAACTGCCTTCATGATGGCATATGGAGTTGGGACCGTGGCTCCAGATGTAGCAGAAGGTCAAGGGGAGGCAGATCATGCAGAGCATTGTAGCTAAGAACTTGATCTTTTTTCTTTTTCTTCTCTTTTGTTCTTTTCTTTCTTTTTCTTTCTTTTTTTTTTTTTTTTTTTCTTTTTCAGTACTGGAGGTTGAACCCAGGGCTTCATGCATATTTTGCAAGTGCTCTACCACTAAGCTGCACCCCAGCCCTTTTGAGTCAGTGTCTCACTAAGTTACACAGGCTGCCTCTGGAATCAGACTTATAATCCTCTGGCCTCTGCCTCCCCTGCACCCTGCTTAAGAGCTTGACCTTTTTTTAAGAACAATAGAAAATTACTGAAGGATTTGAAAAACAAGAGCCCTGTGTGGTCAAGTTTTCATTTGAAAATACTCTGTGGAGGGGGTGGGGGAGGTATTGCCATGTTCAGGGACACGAGGGAATTCTTCAGCAGTGACAGTATCTTTCTAGAACAAGGAAGTAGCAAGATACATAGGGGGCAGAGTTTACTGCATATGGCTCAGCAAAGAGAAAAGAACCACGTGTAGGTGTCTTATTTGAGCAGCTTGTAGGTAGTGATTTTACTTACTAAGATGGAGAGACTGGAAAAGAAATAGCTTTGGTTGTGAAGATCATAAGTTCTACTTCGGACATATTGAATCAAGTGTTTAGACAGTTTCCACAGGGGAAATCCTTTAGGCTTTTGGGTCCAGGGCTCAGAAATCTGGGCCAGAGATATAAATTTGGCATTCAGAAAGCATTTGAAAAATGGGAGCGGACAAAATTAGGATGCCTTGTCTGTCAACACATATCTTATTGTTTGGAATATATCATTTAGAATAGAATGAACTCCAAACAGGTTACCAGCATCGAGTAGAGGGCTGCAAAGTCCATAAAGTCCTTGTGTTCAGAGGAAGGGGAAACCAGGAGGAAGCCAGGAAGGCTGGAAATGCTGAAAACATTTCCAAGATAAGTCGTGAAGGTAACTGGAATGTGGATAATTGGATTTCAGTTCTAGAAAGTAGAATGAGCATCCTCTGGAGAAAATGAGAAGAAAAATCTGATAACATGTTAGAGCTGCAGAGGAATTCAGGGTCTTAAGTGGGGTCAGAAGACTTGCTTCTGCCACTTCCTAAAAGGGTCATACCAACTTCCCGCCTCTACAAAAGATGCTCTTGGGACCCATCCCACCTAACCCACAGAGTGGGTATGGACTGTAAAGATAAATTATGAAGCTATGCAAATCTGAAAAGCAATTTTGTTAAATAAAATTCAAGATCCAGAATTTAAGTCTTTTTGTTGTTTGTTTTTTTGTAGTACTGGAGGTTGAACCCAGGTCCTCATGCTTGCAAGCTTTATATAACCCCTGAAAAAGTGGGTTAGGAGTATAGCACTGAGCTGTACATTTTTTTTTACTTTTGGAGACAAGGTCTCACTAAATCATACAGACTGCCTCTGGTCTCGAACTTGTGATCCTCCTGCCTCTGCCTCCCAAGTCGCTGGGATTACAGGCGTGAGCTACTGCTCCCGGCCCAGAATTTAAGTCTCGATCCCAAGTTTGGGAGTAGAGCCCTGGTCTTCCAACGTCCAATGAGAAGAATCAGATTGCTGTGGATTGCTAGCTATGTGTCCTTGGGCAAGTTATTTAACCTCTTTGATTTCCAAGTTCCTCATCTATAACTTAGGAAATAACCATTAACTCAAGTATCAGATACTTCTTGAATATTTACTATGTATGAGGTGCTATTCTAGGGCTGGGGTTTAGCTCAGTTGATAGAGCCCAGCTCTGCACTCCCTGAGGACCTGGGTTCAATCCCCAGCACCACAAAAATGGGAGAAGGATGTGGCAATCCACTCTCAAAGCAATCCTGAAACAACCAGCGATTGAAAACCCTATGAGTGTGTCTCTATGAGTCGGACCTGACTCTATGGTACCTAACAATAACAGGTGCTATTCTAGACCATGAGATCATATCAGTGTGTAAAGCCAAGTGCCTGTTCCAAGGAATTTGTGTTCTAGTGCTAGGAAGACAGATGACAGAGGTAAACAAGTAAATATATATTGTGTCAGAGGGTGATAAGTTCTGTGAAGAAAGATGAAGCAGAGTAAGGGGAGGACCTCTCTGAGAAGTAATGCTTGAGCATACATCATCATGAACTAAGAAAACAAAAACCACAGATATCTGAGAAAGAGCAAGAAGACAGAAAGACCTGCAAGTGCAAAGGCACTGGGGTGGGTATCTTCTTAATGTATTTGAGAAACAGGATGTCAGTGTGATAGGAACAAAAAGAACAAAAAGGGAGAGGAGGGGAGGATGATGACTGAGAGGTGGCTAGAGACAGGATCATGTAGGGTCTTTTGGCCATGGCTGGAACTTTAGATTTTGTGCTGAAGATGGGCAGCTATTTTAGGGCTTTAAATAGACATAGTGATTATGTTTGTTTCAAATAATACTTGTTATAATTTAAGGTTTCCTATATACAGTTTCTCCATATCAAAATCTTAGCTGACTTAGAAATTAGAAATTTTTCTTTATTATAATAGAAAACATAGGGCACAAATAAAAATATGTATAGGAGATGTGTGTTGTATACATATGTAGACAGACAGGCAGACACACACACACACACACACACACACACACACACACACACACTCAGCATACACTAACTCTTTAGAGAAGTTCATCCTGGGGGTTTTCAAGGGCAGAATCAGGTACAAGTGGTAGAAATTTTAGGGATGACAGATTTTAGATTTGGTAGAATTTTTGTGAGGTAAAAATGAGGTAATGTGTATGAAATTGCCTTATGAACCAAGAAATTAGGTTAAAGGATAGTTCTAGGATCTGAGTGTTGGTGGTGCACTCTTATAATCCCAGCACCTGGGAGGCAGAGAAAAGTTTGAGGCCAGCCTGGGCTAGATTGTGAGTTCCAGGTGGGCCCAGGCTATATGACAAGACCCTGTCTCAAAAGAAAAAGAAAAAGAAAGAAAGAAAGAAATGAAAGAATATTTCCAGGATCATATAATTGTGTAACTGGCCAGACAGTTTCAGAACCACAGTAGAATGTACTGTCCCTGACCACCCAGGCCATCTTCTTTCTAAGGCATCCTCAATCTCCCCAAGAAGGGAAAATGTCAATCTACAAACTCTTCTTAAGCAAGGTCAAAGCCATCCCCTCCTTCCCAAGCCATAGGGCTTTGTAAACCTCATTGTCCTGCCAACACTGGTCTTTTGGAAGAAATTACAGGAGCTTGTGATTTTAAGTGGTAGGAAGAAGGGAGCTGGAACAGTCTGAGGCAGTTTGAGCCTGGGCAGGAGAAATTGTCATAAATTAAGCACAGACTTTCTCCACTCAGTACTAGACAAGGGAAGGTAAATCATCAGGAATTAAGAGGAAAAATCAACAATTATGATAGGTTTTGGAGAGCTCCATTAATATCTAGTTGGGAAGCCACAGAATGGTCAAAAAAAATAGTCAGACTTTATAATGGAGTTCATGGTTGTTTATACAATGTTCGATATGGATTAAGGAGATGTAACCATGCATGAATCAGGGCACCCAGAAGGGACCTTGTAGTGTGTTCCCTCTGGAGGACAAGCTCCTATGGATGGGTGCATCTGCCCTCCAGCTGGGCCTAGGCCTCCCTGAGGGGAATGGCCTCCTGTGATCCCTCCTTCTGTCAAGAGGGGGAGCCAGGCTGTGGTTCCTGGTGGACTGCCCAGGGATGGAGTTAGGCGCCTTGAACCTTTGCTATTTTGGTAAGATGTGTTTATTTTCTTCCTCCACTTTTTGTCTGCCTTCCTGTTTTCTTTCTCTTTGTTTTTTCTCCCCTTTTTCTCCTCCCTTGCCAAGAGCAGAAGGCATTAGCTAACATTTGTTTGTTCTCTGTAATATGTATAATTGTTTGTATGATTGCTACCCACATAGCACATATACAACCCCTGAAAAAATAGGATCATGGAATTTCCATTCTCCAGAAAATGCATCCTATGTGGCTACTAAGTAGTCTTTATAAATCACCAACTCTTAAGGAAATCAAGTGTCATTTTTATTTCAAAGAAAACTTTTGGATTCCAACTGTAGAAAAACCATAATGATGTACAATCTGTTCTTGAAATTGTGTTTTTTTACCCTAAGGTTTGATTTTTCCAGGAGTGACAATTTATCTTCCAATTTTAATTACTTAAAGTAGATAGGTTTTAAAACCACAGCCACCTTTAAGCCTGTGTGTTTTTCAAATAATATATGTGGTTTCTCCATATCAAAATCTTAGCTGACTTAGAAATTAGAAATTTTTCTTTATTATAATAGAAAACATAGGGCACAAATAGAAATATGTATAGGAGATGTGTGTTGTATACATATGTAGACAGACAGGCAGACACACACACACACACATGCACACACACACACACTCAGCATACACTTACTCTTTAGAGAAGTTCATCCTGGGGGTTTTCAAGGGCAGAATCAGGTGCAATTGGTAGAAGTTTTAGGGATGACAGATTTTAGATTTCTTGGGGAAGAATTTTTTTCACTGTCAAATCTGCCCACCAACAGAATTGGCAGCATGGTAAAGTTCAGTAAAAGGTTGATTTTTTCCAGGACTTTGAAAGTACTGGAAGCTTCCAATGACAGCATTGTACTAAAAAAAGAATTCTTTGATGCATACCCATTTAAAAACCATGTTATTATAAAAAGGAAAGAACAAGTTGCTCTCTTGTGGCACATGGGGAATGTGTGACCTGCTGAGCTGTGAATGACTGGTTGGTGAAGTTGCAGAAGCCACATGGATGGGTGAGGGTACAGATTGTGATAGATGTCTGTGGCAATCTTGATAATGCAGGAGTCATGAAGGGCTCAAACACTGTGTCTTTTGGCAAGTAGCTAATGCTTTGAAATATTTAATTGCAATTCTGCAAGTGTATTTTATGCTAAAGAGTGCCTCTTCCCCACCTTCTCCTCTAATCTTTTTTTTTTTTTTTTTTTGAGGGTAAGACTGAAAAACTTCAAAAACAGCACTCATCTTTCTCAGATCAGATCCAGGGCGACAATATAATAGAGTAATCCTCCGTTGTAGTGAGCTTTCCAATTCTGGAAGAAATCAAATAGATCACTAGTTGTCACATAGCTGAATGGATATTGCCAAAACCATTAAGTGACAGAGTCTGCTTTGGGTTGTTTCTGCTGTTGTTAGGTGCTGCTGAGTTGGGTCTGACTCATATTGACCCTAAGTACAACAGAATGAAACACTTCCTGACACTGTGCCATGCCCAGCACTATGTCAGTGCTTCTCTGGTAGTCATAGGGTTTTCAGTGGCTGATTGTTTCAGGATTGTTTTCAGGAGTGGATTGCCACGTCTTTCTCCCATTTTTGCAGTGCTGGGGATGGAACCCAGGTCCTCAGAGAGTGTAGAGCAGGTGTTCTACCTACTGAGCTAACCCCCAGCCAAGTTGGAGTGTATCTGTCCTTAATATCTCACCCTGCTCCTTCTCTTCCTGAAAGTGACCATTATTCTGAATTTGTATTCACCATTTCCCTGGCATTTTGCATTTTGTTTCTTGCCCATCCATGCACGTAAGTATCATGTAGTATTTTTGTGAGTTTGCAAACTTAATCTACGGTATCATGCTACACGTATTATTTTGTAGCTTGTTTTTTCTCCTGAGCCTTGCTTTTTAAATACATCCATTTAGATGTATGTGGCTCTAGTGTGTTTATTTCAACTGAATTGCCATATTCCATATATTAGCATGCCATCATCTTAGGAGCATTTAAGTAAGAATTTCCCTGGAAATGGAAGTATTTACTCTTAGAATATACATATCTTTGCAGGATATTTTCACATTGTTCTCTAAAGTGATTGAATTAGTTTGTACTCCCACCAATATTGTATGAAAGTTACTATTTTCCACATCTCTACCAGCTCTTGGTGATAACAGATTTTAACTTTTGCCAGCTGATGAATTTAAAACAGCATTTCATCATAGTTTTTTATTTAAATGTGGTCAGAGGTAGGTCTTCTGTTTTTGATCTGTATATTTTTGTGTCTCATTTAAGAAATCCTTCTCTACTTTACAAAGTCATAAAGATTTCTGTTGTTTTCTAAAATCTGGAAAAAGATTGCTTTTCCATGTGCACCTTGGAACTATCTGAAATGTGCAGAGTGCAGTAGAAGTCAATATTCATTGTGTTATTTATATTTTTTTGTGGTACTGGGCCTTGTGCGAGCTATATCCCTAGCCCCACTGTTTTCTGTATGATGATTTTATTTTTTGAGTTACTAGTATGAACAGACATTTTTCCTGTTTATTGGCCATGTGAATTGTTTGGCCTTTTTTTGTGTGTGTGGTACTAGAATGTTGAAACCCAAGGCTTCCCGCATGCTACCACGGAGCTGCAACCCCAGCCTATTTTATTTATTTATTTATTTTAACTTTTTCTTTTGAGACAGAGTCTCACTAAGTTACATAGGCTGCCTCTGGCCTCAAATTTGTGAGCCTCCTGCCTCCACCTCCTGAGTTTCTGGGATTAAAGATATGCATCACCATGCCCAACTACTTGTTTCTTCTTTTAATTTGCTCATTTTTCTGTTGGCTTGTTTCTTTATTGTTTTATGTTATTGTTGTTGTTGTTAGGTGCCGTTGAATCAGTATCTGACTCATAGCGACCCTCATAGGGTTTTCAATGGCTGAGTGCTTCGGGATTGCCTTGGGAATGGATTGCCAGGCCCTTCTCCCAATTTATTGTTTTATAGGAGTTCTTTATATATATTATGGATACTATCCATTGTTAGGCACATGTATTGCAAATATCTTCTTCTGGTTTTTGGCTTATTTTTACTATGATTAGGGTATCGTATGAGAAATATTGGTGTTATTTTATTGTTCTAGTTGTTTGGTAGAATATACAACACATATTCTGCATCAATTCCATGGTGTTCTTCGTTGATTTACTAGGTCAAGTTTGCTAATTTGACTCTCAAATCTTCTGTATACCTGTATGAGTTTGCTGTGCTGATATCTCCTCTGAGAAAACATTTATGAAAATGGATCACATGCTAAGTCAGCCAGCATGTCTGAATATTTTTCACAGAATTTGTACTATAAAAATTACATTCTCTTACTGTGATGCAATTAACGTAGACATATATTTTAAATAGTCATCAAAATTACCCATATATGTTTGAAATTGAAATTTTTTTCCCAAAAACACACGGGGGAAGAAACAAACAAAACAAAAAACTCTTTGATCAAGAGAAATAGGAAAATAATTGGTATTTAATGATGACAGTCAAATATTGAATTTTTAATTTATCAATATTTCAAACAACTTTTATTGTTGTTAGTTGTCTATTCATTTAGAAGTAATAGATTGGTACATTCATTTCGAATTGTTTCTTTCCTGTTGTAATATAAGTTCAGCTATGCTTAAAGAAAATATTGATTAATACATTTTATAAACCATATTTTATATGTACTAAGAAAGAGTTTTCTTCACATCTAGTTTTCCATTACTGCCAGAAATGGAAGGATCTCTTATATTTTCTGTAGATAATCACATTTCTTATAAGCAATAACAATTCAGGTTTATTTTTCCTTTCCAATTCTTACATTTTATTTCTTATACTTGTTTCACTGTATGTTCAGTGCCTTTGATACAGTATTGAATGAAAATGTAGATAATAGGTATCTTTAATTTTATTCTTGGTTTTAAATGGCATATTTTAAATATTTTATGCATAAACAGGATATTTTCTATATCTCCTTTGTTGATACCATTTATCAGGTTGAAGGAAGTTCACATCTGTTCCTATTTTGTTAGGATAATTTAAATTAAATTGTCAAATGGTTTTTCTGCATCAATTCAAATAATCATGTGGCTTTTCTCCTTTAACCTCTGAATATACTGAATGAATTTTATTAAGAAACTTCTTAAATTGTATCTGCAGTTCTGATAAAAATCAATGTGGTTGCCATGTACATATTTTAGCATATTGCTATATTTGTTTTGCTTATATTTTACCGAGGATTTTTGTGTCTACATTGATTAGTAAGGCTGACCTAAAGTTTTCCTTTTGTGCTGTGTGTATGGTTTTGGTGCCAAGGTTGTAGTTGTATAAGCCGTATGGCATGAATTTGGAGTGTTCCTTCTTTTCTATTCTCTGGAATACATTATAGAAGGGCACGATTATTTGTTTCTCAAGAGTTTGATAAAACTCATTTTCAAAATGTCTGGGCCAACTGCTGGGTTTTGTGGGTAGATTGTTAATTTCAGGTTTGTTTTTTCGTGGTTTTGCTCTTCAGGTTTCCATTTTCTTTTTGATTCCAAATGGTTAACTTATATTTTCCTAGGAAATTGTTCATTTTATGTGTATTTTTAATTTATTGGTATGAAACTCTTCATTGAATTACCTTTTGAAGTTCCTAGTCTTGGCTGCAGCTGCATTGACATTGCCTTTGTGACTCCAAATAATGCTTGTCACTTTTTTCTTGTTCAAACTCTGATTAGTATGTCAGATGTTTGTTGGTCTTTTTAAAAAGGGATAAATTTTGGGTTTATTTATACTTTTCTATTGTTTGTCTCCTATTTTATTTGTTCTGTCTCTTCTATTTATTACTTCCTTTTTACTTTTTTCTGCTGCTCTTTGGTTTAACTCATCAATTTCCAGCCTATTTCCTTTCTAAGAAGAACATGTAAATATCTTGTCATTGAGCTTGTTCATTTATTCATTTTTCCCCTTACTTCAACAAGCATTTGTTGTAAGTGCTATAGATTCATCAGTGAGCAAAACAATCAAAATATGCACTCCCATTTTAAGATTTTTTTTATTATGAATTCTTTATTCCATGAATTATTTAGAAATGTATTTTACATTTCCATCATTATAGGGTTGGAGAAGTTTGTATCTTATCTTGGCTATTTCTAATACACTTGCATTTTATTTAGAGATTGTGGCATGTATGTCTGATACTGATTTTTTGGGTATTTTTGAGATTTGCTTGGTGACCTGGGATGTGTTTTTTTGTTTTTGTTTTTGTTTTGTAAAAGTTCCATATGTACTCAAAAAGAATGATCTTAAGATTCTTTTCAACTTGGCGATTCAGTGGTTTCATGTCAAAGTCAAATAACCCTGCCTGATCTGGCATGTTGTTCAAAGTCATAGTTAAAAGGGCCTATTTCATTCTGAGGCTGAGTCAAGAGTCAGGAGTGGCATTTGGGGCGCTCTCACTCTAACACAAGCGCTTAATGAGGACCGTCCCCTTGTACTTCTGAGGAGTAATACAGCAGAGAATCATGGACTATCGAAAAAATCTGCTCACAGTTGTTAACAGCCAGCAGCAGCCTAGCTGCTTGAACAATTATTCAGCAAACACACAGCACTGAAGTGCATACCAGGCACCATTCTGAGTGTTTTTACAGATGTCAACTCACTTAATCTTCACACCAGTCCTGGACAGAGTTAGCATGATTATCTCCAGTTCTCTGGTGAGGAAACTGGGCCATAGAGACAGGAGGTACAAAGGGCTCACGAGCAGTAAGTGGCAGAGTTAGGGTTGAATTCAGTATCTCTGGCCCCCAGAACCATACCCTCAGCCATTCCATGATGCTGCCTCGCCCATGGGACTTAAATGGTATTAAAAATACACAGTCCCTCACCATACCACAGGCTTCCAGAATCAGAATCTTTCCAGAGAGAAAGTTCTGAAATCCTAATTCTCACATTTTCTAGATCGATTCTGATATGTAGGCAGGTTTTAGAACCAATATCTTCGTTCTTCATTTTATAGGTGGGGAAACTGAGGCCAGATGTCAGGGGCTTGTTCAATAGTTACTGGCATATGAAGGAAAAATCTGATTTCCCAAAGCTTGCCCTTATAGGCTCTGTGTGGGGATGTTGGGGAGCTCAGCAAGCCTGGCATTGCTGTAGGAAGCCTGCCATGTGCTCATGAATTTGAACAGCTCATTCCTTCCCAGAGTGAGTATGTACAGAGCCTACCTCTGACTTTCTATCGTTCTGGCTCTCTGGCCATCTCCTGTCCCCCTATCTCTGTGTCTGTGTCTGTATCCGTCAGTCTCTCTCTTGAGTAAAGTCTGTTACTAAGACATTGAGGTAGAGATCCTAGAAGGTTTAGGATAGTGGTGTGGGCCGTTTGCATCCATTCTTTTGTGATGGAGTTTCACAATCAAATGGAGCTGGTTCAAGTCCTGGATTAGCCACCTTGTAGCTTTGTTATATTCTACTGCCTCTCTCTCTGAGGTACTAGGGGGCTGAACCTAGGGCTTTGCACATACTTTGCAAGTGCTCTATCACTTAGGTGTATCCCCAGCCCATTTTTTCCTTTTAATGTTGAGATAGGGTCTTACTAAGTTATATCGGCTGCTCTGGCCTCAAGCTTGCAATCCCTCTGCCTCCATCTCCAGAGTCACTGGGATTACAGGCATGTACCACAGCTCCTGGCTATTATTTTTTATCTGTAATAAAAAGAGGCATAACAACACCCTCTTTGTAGTGTCAATGAGAGGACAAAGTGAAAGCACACTTGGAAAGTGCTTGGTACCTGGGGAAAACAATCACAACAGCCACAGACATCAACCAAGTGCTCACTCTATGCCAGGCGGAGGTCTAGACTCTGAGGTGCCGTGAGAAACATACAGAATCCCTGCCCTCACGCCATTTGCAGTCTAGTGGGGAGAATGGATAGAATGCATTCCATAGCAATGTGGACTGTGAAGAAACCTAAGCTGAGGAGGGAGGAGAAAGTACAATGGTCTTTCAGACCAGAACTGGATGCAGGTGAAGTTGCAGATCAGCAGCAGGGAGGGGAAGGACCCAGGCAGAGGAGCAACAAGTTCAAAGATGCTCTTGTAGAGAGAACTTGTGCAAGGTACAGCCAAGAGGCCAGGGTGGTGGGGTGAGAGCTGGGAGAGGTTGTAGGCAGAGAACAAGGCAGGAAGGGAGGCTGGGGCCAGGTCTCTGAAAGCTGTGAACGAGATGAGAAGCCCTAGGGACTCCAAGCAGAGGACGATGTCCTCAGACTGTGGGTCCCCAGTATTCCGGTTGCTCAGTGGAGACCAGATTATGAAGGGCAAGGGCAGATCTGGGAGCCTTGACGAGGCTGTGGCAGAGATCCAAGGCACAATGGCAGTGGCCTGAACTAGGCTAGCAGCCACCGAGAAGGGGAGAAATGTTTGTATTCTGTCTACATCTCACAACTCCCTCACTCCTTGTTTGTTGACAGGGTGAGTATGATGTATTGAGAGAAGGAAAGGCCAAGCCTGACTCCTGGATTTGGGTTTGAACAATGAAAGAGTTTTGGTGAGGAAGGGAGGATGTTGAGTGGTTAATTGTGAACACGCTGCCCTTGCGACACCTGTGACACTGTTGCCACCAGTGCAGAGAAGGAGGAGTGGATGTCCAAGCTGAGGAGTCATTAGCATTTAGGTGATTTTTTTCAACATTGAAATTCTGCAAGCTCACCAAGTGGGTAAATGGAGACAGAGAACAGAAATGCCCCAGTCTGAAAATCAGATCCATCTACAGCTGGAGGCTGAGATGATGAAGAATCTACCACAGTGACTAAGTAGTGCCAGTGACACAGGAAGAAAACCAGGAGGCAGTGGAGCCTCTAGGGACCCAGTGGGGAGGAGTCATTCATGGTGTCCATCATTGCCCGAAGCCGGGATTTAACAATGTGATTCCTGCTCAGAAATGTTCACTTTTCCTCTCCTTCTCTATCTGTCTGTCTTGCCCCTCATCTGGAAAGCTCTCCCTCCCACTACCTGCTCATGACTTCTGGCCTGGGAGCAGGGCACAGGGCATTGCCTCTGGCCTTTACCTGTGTGACCACCTTTTGCCTCTCTCTGTGTCTGGCTGGCTGACTCACTCTCTCTCTCTAATAAAGTCTGCTACTAAGGCATTGAAGCAGAGATCCTGGGAGCTTTGGGGGACTGGTGTGGACTGGGGATTGGCATCTTGCCACAAAATCTGCTGGTCCTTAATGCTGGGGGTCTCACAGTCCAACTGCACAGCAGGAACACGGGATCCTGCACTGACAGCTGCTGCCAGGACCTGAGCTCAGACTCTTGCACTTACTTGAGCCTTAACATGACCTACATCCAGGCCTAGACATGGACTCTTTGACCCATACCACAGGGGAGGGGCTTAAGTAAATCCAAGAATTTGTGACAACATAAATTCAGGAGCACGTGCATATCATTAAATTTAGCATTTACTACCAACCATGGACTGCCAAAAGAACCAACAGATCTGTCCTAGAAGTGCAACCAGAGTGCTCTTCTTGGAAGCAAGGATGGCCAGACTGTGTCTTACATATTTTGGACATGTAGTCAGGAGACACCAATCCCTGGAGAAAGAAATCATGTTTGGGAGAGTGGCAGGTCAACAACAACAAAAAAAGGAAAACCCTCCACCAGGTGTATTGACATAGTGTCTGCAATAATGGGCTTAAACATAAATAAGATCATGTGCCTGGCACAGAATTGGGGAATGTTTTGATCTGCTGTACATAGGGTTGCTATGAGTCGCACCCAGCTCGATGGCACCTAACAACAACACCAACCTGACCTCAACTAACAAGTTAATGGCGTAAAACACGTAAGTGTCCTACCATATATTACACATCTCCAGCTAAAACATATACAGTCTTTGAACAGCTTACACAAAGAAAGGAAGAAGGACAAACACCTAGGAGTCACCCTTGATTCTGTTTGCTTCCTCATGTCCCATAGTTAACCCATAAGTAGATACATCTGGCACCACTACTAAAATATATAAAAAAATCTGAACACCTTTCACTTGATATACTACTCAAGCCTGGTCCGAATCTCCATCACTTCTTGGCCTGAGTTATTGCAAAAGCCAGCTGCACGTCTGCCCAGTGGCCTCATTTGTTTACATTCTAGTCTGTAAGAGCTTCCCTAGCCAGAGTGACCTTCCCAATGTGCAAGTCAGTTCATGCCACTCAGCCACTCAAAACCCACTAGTCCTCCCATTGGGACCTGGATGGCCCCACATGCTCTAACCTCCACCTGTCTCTGCCACTGCACACTGCCCCTTGGCACCACACTCAAGATACATTCAATCTTTTTTCTATCCCTGAGATATACCAGTTCCTATCAGGTTGGGCATCTTGCACTTGCTGTTGCTTCCCCTGGATGGTTCTTCCTAGTGTTCCCTTGGGCTGCCTGTTCCCCAGACTGCTCTTAGTGCATCATGTTCTCAGGGAGGTCTTTCCCAGCCCCAGTGATCATGATTCCCTTGTCTTGGCTACCCAGTTTGCTCCATTGCATTTGTTAGGACCTGAAAGGGTTATATTTGCTTCTTTCTTTGCAGACTGTCCATCCCCCAGTAAGCTAGAAGTAAGATTCTGTAAGGTGGGCACCCTATCAGACTTTTCACTACCATGTACTCCCTGTTGGAGGCACTACATGGCATTTAGCTGGTGTTTAATAAATGCCCACCAACTCACAATCTGAATGGAAAAAACTATCTTAGGTCTACTTTCTGACTTCCATGAGGTTTCTGATTTCTGTTGGTGTTTGTTTTATGCCCAAGATGTAGTGATTTGTTCCAACCATAATAAAAGGAGGCAGCTCTTCTTGAGCCTGTGAGTCTGTTGAGTAAAGAATTCTCCCTCCTAAATTGTGGGTGCCCTCCACTTGAACCTTAGTCTATGTCTTCTTACCAACAAGTGCCACAAGACAATGTGATTCTTGGCATGCTTAAAGTCTGTCTGAACTATAATGCTTTGAAAGATGACTTAGTTGATGCTCTAGCTGGAGCTAGAAGAGGCCAGGCACAGAGCAACGGCAAGTTTTACCCTGCTAAGGGAGTAGACTTTCAGGAATCCACAGAGCTGGCCAAGTTATGTTAACATAAATCTGGCCAAGACTTTTGACTCCCTCGTTTTTGTCCTGGAGGTCCAATGTCAGTAGCAACTAAGTATTCCCTAATTTCAGAGGACCCAGTCTTTTAGGACTTTGTTATAAGAGTATGTTGCTTCAAGGAGAGCCTGAGTAAGATAATATTGAGGCTCAGAGGTGGGTAATTCTAAAACCATAGGCTCTGATAGTGACTTGGGCATAGATTTCAGGTCATTTTTGAGAACCATGTGACTTTCTGCTCAGTGTGTTAGTATCTCCACCCATCCCATCTCCATCAATCATAAGTTTTGCTGAGAATGCCTTTGTTGAGAGGTGACTTCATCATTAAGTCCACCCAGTCAGTTGACTCTCTCAGAGACAGAATGATTTTGAGTCACTTTAGAATTGGCCTTACCCTGCTGTGTCTGGTTATGCAGGGCCTGCAGAGAGCTAGTTTCTACAAGAGATTTGGGACTTATACATGTCACAGTTAATATCCTACTGCCCATGTTGGGCATTGTTGGAAGTCTGTCTTATGCCAGCATCTTCCACAAGGAAGTACCTGACTTTGGGAAAAGTCCTTTCTCATTAGAAGACTCAGAGAAGGGAAGAATACAAAATAGGATCAAGTTCAACAACTACTTGAATGCTTACTATGTGCCAGACACTGAGCTAGGGATCTAAGAAGGTCTCATTCTAAACTGAGCCACTGGGAAGACAGAAGACCATGATAGGATGGGTGTCACTCCTTCAGCCTGCACACTGCCAGCCTACACTACCTTTGCAGTGGGGTAAGTTCACCTGCTTGTGCATGGAACGGGGATCGAAGGGAGCAGGGTGACTAAGTGACCTTGGAAGGAAAGTTAAGAACCAGCCATGAGAGCAGGACAGCAACAGGGAGAGCTTAGAAGCAGGACCTTGGTCACCATCAGTGAGACTGTAGATCACAGCTCATCAGTGAGGAGCCAGGCCCATATTCACAACATTAGGCCTCTGGCTCCACTGAGAAGTCACTGCAATGAAGTCAATTCCCACCTCCCACTAAAAGTCTGGCTCTGTATGCATGACTTCACTTATCCTTGCTCACTCTGGGGCTTTTGCTCTGAAATGATCTCTTTTCTCTTGCACTTTTAATCTCTGACTTCTCAGTATCTCCTGTTCCCTCCCCAAAGTCAGGTCAATGAATCTGCTCTCCTAATGAATTCTTCCTCTCCTCAAGTTGCCTTGCCTTTGGTGCCAATGTCTTCTTTTTTCTCATTACCATTCTTCTTGAAATTCCCACTTGGGTTTCCTTCCATCCCATCTTCCCCTTTTGTAAATTTTCAGTTTGTTTTCCTCCCCAAATCTTCTGAAAGTGGTCTCTCTAGAGACCATTAGTCCCCTTCCTAATCAATTCACTTTGAGGCCTTCATTTGCTTTTCCTTGTTCTTCCTTGTGCCTCTATTTCACACCTAGAGAGACCAGATCACCTGTTTGAGGTCTTGGCCAGGGAAGACTTGCACTTGTCATACAGAACAGAGGAGAAGGACCAGGAGATGTATATTGATCACCCTGGAATGTGTTTGGGGAGAGAGAGAGAGAGCTCCTTGGCATCTGAAAATCTGAGAGGGTGGAAGTCTCCTCTCATGGGTCATGGGTTGCCTTAGCAAAGTGAAGGACCAGGGACTGAGTTCCAGGCAGACCAGACCCTACTACATTCTTATCCATTTGCATAGTCATAGGCAAATCTGGGTGACACAATACAGTTGTCTCTTAGGCTTGATAAAGCAGCATGCCTAATTGAGATGTTCACTTTTTGAGTCCAAGCCCTTCAGATCGGAGTTCCCAAGGATTTGAGTAGAAGAGATAGGATTAGTCAGTATTTTAAGCCTCTCCTGAAAGGGAGTGCAGGAGTCCCTAGCCTTTATTGGGAGATATCTAGGGTGCTAAGTATTGACTGGGAGAAAATCCTTTGCACTGGTTACAGCCTTGACTTTGGGTTAATTGCCGCAAAGACTCTCTGATGAAGGCAGAGAAGGGTGACTGTCCCTCCTTGTGGGGCTGTCCTTACTGCAGGCCTCTTGTAGCACTCAGCTGGCCTTCGACCTTTGGGATCCCATTTGGACCATGCTTCCTCCCTGTACTAATGCCCCAAAGCATTGCACATTCCAAAGCCACCTCAGCTCCCCAAGAGAATGAATGGGCCAGCCTCCTGCTCAGCTCTGCCTCCAGGGAGAGTTTTGGCCCTTTCCCCACTGCGGTCGTGGTTGTTATTTCTGAGTTTATTTTATTCTTTCATGACTGACACTACCAGGTCCTAATCATTGGAGTAGAGTCTGGAAGAAGAAGAAGAAAGCCCAAAGTGATGACTAATTCTATTTTATAGAGCTCTTGTAGGATTTTACTAGATATTCATACTGAAGATACAATGGTTCTCATAACACACACCTTCCTTTAGTGTTTACAACTAAAGGCAGTGCCAGGTGAAGTCAGGAGAGGAAACCACTGCGGGGCATCGGGCAGACCTCCTGCTTTCCTTTTGAGCAGCCCTATCTTTTCTGTGTGTCCTCAAGAAAGTTTCTCTCCATCTCTGTGCCTTGTTTCCCCACATGTTTAACAGAGGCAGTCGCACTGGTCCCCTCCCTGCCTCACAGGGAATGAGAGGATGAATGAGATCATGTCTGTACGTGTGTTGAGTTCCGCAGAGAAAAGTTCGGTGGAAATTCACAGATGTTGGGTATTTGTGCAGCTCTCCAAGTTCTTGGAAAACAGAGCCTTGTGTGGAGGACATCTTGCAAACTGCTAGCACTTGGTGTGGCACCATAGTGTCCTTAGTGTGCAAGGGGGACTGAGTATCCCCGGCCTCCACGCAGGATGTCACCTGAGCAGCGCAGGTGCTCCCCCGAACCATAGGATTTCTTAAGCAAGGAAATTGCACAGGCTTCCTTGGACATATATCCCAGATCCCCAAATTCCTCCCTTTAAAGCTGCCTTCCCAGCATGGAGCTAGGCTGACTCTCACTTTTTGTGTTCCCTATTCAATGGGGTGATAGAACTGAAAAGTCAGGCTTTTATATTTACTTAGCAACTATTCTCAGCTAGCAGCAGGATGTAGTGATGAGCAGGGAAGAGCCCTACAGAGCTGGGGACTGCATGGAAGAGGAGAATAATCGAGGAGTGTGTAACAGGAAACATGTTTATGTCTAATGGAAGGAGACAGTGCCTTGTCCCATCATTATGTGTTCCAGTTTAACTCGGTTAAAACAATGCTTCTCAGCTATTCTCAATCTAAGACATGCCAACATCTTAACTCGGTGGATTAAAATGTTTTGCAAATTCTTTGAAGACCTCCCTCTCTTTCTCTACTTCCTCCTCCGTTCAGGGGTGCATGCCTCACTCTTTCCCCCCACCCATGTTAGGTATGTGCTTAGACAACCCTATCTTCCTTGAGTCTTCTCTACTACAATTTGCGTCTTTTCCCTTTGCTGTCATGAGCATCTTGGCAAAAGACCTAGGTTTTCAGAAACACAAAGTGGGATCTGGTGGATGCCACTAAATCCATGCCTGCAAATGAGATGTTTGTATTTCCATTGTCTGCACAAGGAAATGGCTAAAGGATCTTTTTGGAATTGGCATCAGAAGTCCCCAGGAAAACAGCATGTCCACCACCACCAGCAACCCAGTCTTCTGAAAGCTGGGGCAGCTTGTATCATCTGGTGGTTTTGGTGCCACAAGCCAGCTTCCCAGAGGGCCCAAGGGAGGGTGGGATGGCTTCTAGTCTTAGGGCCTACAGCTTTCCATTAAGGTGTCCCTAGGACTTCAACAGGATTGATCACTTCTCCCCTTGCTTCATAATGCTTAGATGCACTTCTGTTTTATTACTGCTAACAGTGGGATTTATCTCTGTTGGTAGAGTGCTGTCTGCACTCTCTGAAGCCCTGCAAAAATGGGAGAAGGATGTGGCAATCCACTCCCAAAGCAATCCCGAAACAATCAGCCGTTGACAACCCTATGAATAGCAGAGAAGCATTGACAATAGTGCTGGGCACAGTGCAGTGTAGGGGAAAGTTTCATTCTGTTGTACATAGGATCACTGTGAGTTGGACCCAATTCAATGGCACCTAACAACAACAACAACAACAACAACAACAACAACAAAAATTTGGCCATAGCTTGTGATAGTGTTTAATGGTATGGCTTTGCTTCCCCTCCTTAAAGGAAGGAACCATGTCCAATTTGTCTTTGTCTCTCTATATATTCAGCACAGAGTATATGCTTAATAAATATTTAGGAAAGAAAGAGGAAAATAGGAATTTTGTCTGTGGAAGTCCAATAAGGGGAGCACTGGAAATTCCTATCTAGAGTACCTCATTAGCACCATAAGAAGAGAGGGCTAAAGAAAGATGTTTTTGCAGATGATGAAAGAGGTAGTCCTGTAGGGGCCAACACATTTAACTGATGCCCGATGAGAACAGAGAGGTGCTTTTCATTTTGGGGGGATGTAGTGGGAAGGCTGGGAGGCTCTGTGAAGAGAGAGGAGGTGGGGTCCTGCCATTCCAGAAAGCTGCCCCAGGACCTGCTCTTAGGGATGTTCTCCCATCTGCTTTCTCTGTTCCCCTTGTCTGGAGTGCTGGCCTGCCTCTGCTGCCTGACAGCAAAGCCACCGCTTTTCAGGAAGGGAAAACACCAGTCTCAATAGCATTATCCCTTTCACCACTTGAGGGGAGTGCTGCTCCAGTCAGAGCACTGGGGACCTGGATGACTCTTCCATGGGCAGAGAGCTGTTTCCAGAAGTCAGGCCAGCCAGAAGAGGCTGCTATTGCCACTCTGTGGGGCAAGCAGGCAATTGTCTCCCATGGTCCCTCTTCTCCCTTCCAGTCAGGTACGGATAGGAAGGGGAAATGGGAGAAGGACGTGGCAATCCACTCCTGAAGCAATCCCAAAACAATCAGCCATTGAAAACCCTATGAGGGTGGCTATGAGTTGGACACGACCTGATGGTACCTAACAACAACAACAAAGAACAGGAAGGAGTAGGAGGGGCTGGGAGTGAAGGAAAGGGCTCAATCCTACCGGGAGAGGTGATCTGTCACTGACCTTGGCCCTCCATCCTCCCCCATGTTTATGGAGACCCTTGAGGCCAGGCCAAGGGTCACATAGCTATCCTGAAACCTGCTACTATCTCATCCTTCTTCCGCAGTCCTCTGCTCAGTGGCCAAATTCAGAAGCAGCCTCCCGAGCCTGGCTTCGCTAAGAGCCAGGCCCTCCTCCAGGGTAGCTCACCAAAGGCTGGGAGCCTCCTTAGTCTCTCCTTACACTGGACTTCCCCAGAGTAGACATGACTTACTGCTCATAACCCAGGAAGTCACCAGTCACACATGTCTCTGCTCTGTGCAGATCTTGCACTGAAAGAACCCTTCTGGAAGACCTGCTATGTGCCTGACTCTAAACTGGCTCTTTGGCCTATGTTTTGAATCTCACTGAACCCCTTACCTCATGGTTGAGAGGCGACTGTTATAGAGGGTACATGACAGCTTGCCCATGGGTAATGTGCCTGAATCTCCCTGGCTCACGGGACCCAGGGTCCTTGAACCTGTGCTCTGAGCCACCGTTTCAGCACCGGCCTCTCTGGGACCTCCTGGGGAGGCTGCCCCCTAGTCCACAATGTGCCTCCTTCCCAGGTGAGCCATGGGCACAAGAGTCAGGATGGCATCTACGAAGGAGGTACCAAAAACACCTGCCTATGGGGGTGGCATGCCATGTCCCACAGGCTCCAAGAGACATCAAAGCTTAGTTGCTAGGAAGAACTGTGGTCTGTGGTGAAGTGACGGTCCCAGATGGGCAACTGGCTCACTTCAGCCAAGACCACTAGGCCTTCCATGACCCCCCAGAGGAGGCTCCCTGGGCAGCACCAGGCTCAGTGCACTGCCTTCTTGTTGCTCTTCCACAGCAAAGACCTTCCCGAGTTTGTTATTGGATTGCCTCTGTGCAGGCCAGGGCTGTGCAGCCTTTTGGCTTCCCTGGGACACATCAAGTAAAGAGGAATTATTGTGGGCTGCACGTAATTTATATGATATAGTTCGTGCATGTACATAACAAGGAGGTCATGGAGAAAATAAGGCTAAAACTACATAATACGAAAAGAGGTTTTGTGGGGCTGTATTACTAGCTGTCCTACTAGCTGTCGACCTCAGGTTGGATGTGCCTGGTCCAGGCCATGGCAGGAACTCAGCAAATACTGGCTGCGCTGGAGCTCTGATCCCTCTGAGGAACAGAAGCCCTGCTCTTGGTGGTGACTCCAGCTGCCAAAGACAAGAGAGCAGCTGGCATTTGCAGTGAGACCTGGGTGCCACCCTGTGGGCCCTGGTGCCCCAGGGCTTGGTGGGGGTGTGAAAGGGACAGCTGGCACAGAGGGCCCAGGCCACACGCCAGGCCTGCCTATGCTTTGAGGGCAACTGTGGTGTTGGACAGGAGGGGGTTGTTTACAGTCTCCCCTTTCGACTCCCTCCTGCCCCTGAACACATCTGTCACCCTGAATTATGGATGTAAGGACACTGTGCCACATACAGGCAGAGGGAGGACCCAAGTAGAGCAGGCTCTAGCCAGATAGTACAAAGAAGGGAGGCAAGACAGTTGGGAGGTGGATCTTTAGAAAAGCCAGGCTAGCTGGTCAGGCTGGTGTGGTACTACCCTAGTCCTCCGTGGCCTCTTCCTCCAGGAAGCCTTCTCTGACCTCTCCTGCTGTCCCCAAGTCTGCCCTCCTCCCTCCTCTCAAGTTCTCTGACACCTGTCATGTTTGACTCTTTGGCAAACTACAACGGGGACTTTTCTAAATTAGGACGTGGGATCTAATGGTGACACTGAATGTTAAAATTGAGGTTGTCTGGGAAAACATAGTGTATGTGGTCAACACAGAGATGGCTCTGTGGCCACCTTCAATGTTTGATTCATCTATTCAAGTTATTATTATTATTTGTTTGTTTTTAGAATCTTCACTTGTCTAAGCCTTGCCTCTTCAACTGGGTTAAAGTTTCTTGGGCGAGAAGGGTAAATGGTATACCTTGCATGTCCTGAATATTTTTTAATCTATTAAGGATCTGTACCAGTTTATCCATTCTCCTTCCTCCTCCTCCTCTCTCCTCCTTCTTTTTCCTTCTCCTCCTCCTCTTCTTCTGCTTCTGCTTCCAAGATTGTATCAACCATATGGTGAGATCCTTGAAGGTGGAAAACCGTAGTTTTTCATTTCTTCATTTCATTTCCCAGTTTAACTGGCATGGTTAAAGGCACATGTTGTTGTTAGGTGCTGTTGAGTCAGTGTCCGATTCATAGCTACCCTATGTACAACCAGCAAAACAGTATTGTCAGTGCTTCTCTGCTATTCATAGGGTTGTCAGTGGCTGATTGTTTTTTGGGAATGGGTTGCCAGGTCCTTCTCACAAGCCTGCAGCACCTGGTGTTCCCAGGCGGTCTCCCATCCAAGTACTAACCAGGCCTGACCCTGCTTAACTTCTGAGACCTGACAAGATGAGATGCCACCGTGGTATGGCTGCAGGCATAAGCACATAGCAGCAGTTTAATAAATCCTTAGTATACAGGGAAAGCAATGTCCTTTCCCATCACCTGCCCCTATCATGGCCACCTCCATGTCTTTACAAACACAGGATCTTCTGGTGCCCTTCACAGTGTCTCATGGCTTGTAAAACATGAGCTGAGCTTGGGACAGAAAGCTTCCCTGATATGGGAATTGAAAATCATGAACTGCAGGAACATTTAGGGTCCTTGCCTCCTGCCTGTGTCCATGGCTGTCGGGAGCCTGGTTGTCTCCACACCAGTCCAATCACCACCCAGCCCTCCAGCCCCCGTTGTTACCATTGACCTTGTACATCCCTCCGCTTTGCCTGGCCCCACCTTGAGAGAGAGAGAGATGATCTGAGACTGTAGCCCCTATCTCAATCTAGTAGAAATACACATTTACCTCTTAAAATCCCCACAGCCTGGAATACTAGCTTACTTCTTGTTTTTGATGACTTATAAGTGTTGGGAAAATGTAAGAGTCCAAAACTGTGGGACAAGAAGGCTAGAATGAGAGGCATAGATCTCAGAAGAGTTCAGGAACCAGTGACTGAGATGTGTTGCAGGCGTTTATCTCCTTTATTCTCCTGGACCCAAAAGAAACTCGATCAAAGAGAATGAATTGGCATCATTGGATCCATGAAGGAAAATTCTAACCCTTTCCCTTCTGCTTTCTTGGGTCTTAGTGAAAGGGAAGTATAGGTTTGTGGGTCAAACACAGATGTTAGGTTTGTGGGTCGAACACAGATGTTAGAGAAAAGTAGGGCTGTTAAGGAGGAGATGTAAGAGCTTAATAAATAGCTGTTGCAAATAAAAGAAAAGAAGAAGAAACCCTAGGGGCCTATAAGCAGTAATGGGCTCCAGGGAGTAAGAGGAGGACATTAGGTTGAGTAAGGAAGGAAAAGGTCAGAAGAGAGAGTAAATTTCCTCCCTACTGGAAGTGACCCAGAGAACATAGGTCATTTGTTCACTTGCTTTTAATGGGACTTGCACTTTTAGCATTATTCCCAGGGATGTGAATGGGAAAACAAATGGGGTCAAGATTTCTCAGCCATTGAGTCTCCTCCATGTCTGTCCCCTACTCCAAAAAATTGTCCTTAGGAGCTATCTCCAGGGACGCCCTGCCTTGGCCTAATCCTGATGGGAAATCAACTATACCTTTGGGCACTCTGCCTCACCTGGATTCTTCTGTCCAGTGACCTTGATGTCACTGAAATGGAAGTCCTGAAACCCAAACAATGCATACGAAATGTGAGAGGAAGAAGGGATCAACCTTCCATATCATCAGTCCTCCTTCCCTGTTGTAGAAGAGACAACAGGGCAAGGCAGGGGAAGCGATTTCGTTGAGGTATATTGTTGGAAGTCTGACTGTACCCCATTGCCACCCATTGTTTGGGATTTATCCAAGATCTCTTTCCTGCTTAGAAAAATCGCTTTTCCACATGCAGCACATGGTAGTGCCTGGTGTGAGGTCCTTTGTGCAGGTTCTGTGGCAGGGACCAATTTCAGGGGCAGAGATGCAACTGTTGCCACAAGGGCCTTAGACAAGTAACATGTGCCCATTCCCATTCTAGGTTTGTCTGATCTTGAGCCTGGAGCAAACTGCTCTTTCCTTCTTCCCTGCAGAGGCTGATCCTTATGACATTAACCTTGTCTCCTTCCCTTACCTTAAGACCACCTTCTCATTAATCTACTGGTGACCAGAATTGCAGCAAATGGCTAGACTTCCTCATCTCCCTTCTGCTTCTTATCATTCCCTGAAATCTTTTCCACCATAATTATAGGACCCTGAATTTAGAGTTCCAGAGTTGCAAGGGATTTCTAGTAGTAATGTTTAGGAGCTTCAAGTAGTGTTTTTTACCGTATCCATGACAGGTGCTCTTTTAGCCTCTCCTTGAATGCTTCTAGGGATGGTGAATTCACTACTCTATAAAGTATCCTGTTCCCCTTTGTGATCAGGAATCCCATGATTTCTACTACTGTGTGCTAAAATTGCTCTTTAAACCCACAGGGAAGAAGCAGAATTGACTTCACAAGTCTGGATGTTTTGCCTGGCAGCTGTCTTGCCTCACTTGTCTGTGAAAGCACGTCCATTTATTTCTTCCATTCCTTACTTGACAATGTTTCTAAATCCTCTCCTATTCCAAGTCATCTTCTTCTATTGTTCAAATTACTACTTAATAAGAAGGTCTTAGATAAAAATTCCAAACGTGGTTATAGGTAGATTCTTCTTCTTCTTTTTTTTTTTTAAGTACTGGGAGTTGAACCCAGGGCCTCATGCTTGCATGCTTTGCAAGTGCTATACCACTGAGCTGCATGCCCAGCTCATTTTTTTTTTCTTTTTTCTTTTACTTTTTGAGACAGGGTCTCGCTAAATTATGCAGACTGCCTCTGGTCTTGAACTTGTGATCCTCCTGCCTCTGCCTCCCAAGTCGCTGGGATTACAGGCATGTACCACTGCTCCTGGCTTGGATTCATATTTTATTTGTCCTAAATATTACACACTTGTCAGTGCTATCCAAGTTTTAGTTTATGCTGATCTCAGATCCAACAGACCCCCATAAGCCTTGCTCACGCACACTGTAATCGGCATGGGCTGTCCTTACCCACATGCTCTTCTGAACCCAAATGTAGGTCCTCACAGCTGTCTGATTCAAACCCACTATGTTAACTGAAGCCCTTTTTGCTTGACTACTGAGATCTCCCTGGATCCTCTGGTTGCTGTGCAGTGTTTTACCTAGTCTTTCCAACCTGTGATGTCTGCAGATTTAAGTTTGCTTTCTATTTATCCAAATCATTGATAAAAATACTGACCAGAAAAGGCACAGGGGAGTAGCACACTATCAGGGATCTTCCTTCACTATTTCACTTATCAGTAACTCTGAGGATTTGGCTCAGTGGGTAGAGCGCTGTGCTGCAGTCTCTCTGAGGTCCTGAGTTCAATTCCCAGCACCGCAAAAATGGGAGCAGGGCCTGGCAATCCACTCCCAAGGCAATCCCGGAACAGTCAGCCATTGAAAACCCTTTATACCAATTCCAAAGAAGAAGAGAAGGAAATTTCAGGAAAGATACCATTCATGATAACCCACCAGAAGATTAAATACCTTGGAATCAATCTAACCAAAGATCCTTCAGCACTCTACAAGGAAAATTTCAAAACATTAAAGAAAGAAATAGCGGAGGACACTAAAAAATGGAAAGACCTCCCCTGCTCCTGGATAGGGAGAATTAATATTGTAAAAATGGCTATCCTACCAAAAGCAATCTATAGATTTAATGCAATACCCATTAAAATTCCACTGACTGACTTCACAGAAATAGAAAAAATGATCCAAAAATTCATATGGAACCACAAAGGACCACGTATAGCCAAAACCCTTTTAAGCTGCAAATCTAATGCAGGGGGAATCACAATCCCTGACTTCAAACTTTACTACAAGGTAGTGGTTGCAAAAACAGCTTGGTACTGGCACAAAAATAGGCCCGAAGACATCTGGAGCAGAATAGAAGACCCAGATATACCTCAACACACCTATAGCCACCTTATTTTTGACAAAGGAGCAAAGCAAGTAAACTGGAAAAAGGACAGCCTCTTCAACAAATGGTGCTGGGAAACATGGTCATCCACATGCAGAAAAATG
>VMDO01017851.1:0-43800 GCA_007922755.1 Pedetes capensis
TGAACATTTAATTTCCTTCTGTTTTTCCAATTTTAAAGAATACTATGGTAACACTGATGATAGAGTTATAATAGTTCACATTTATTGGATATTTATATGTACCAGGAACTATGCTAGAGACTTTACTTGTATTAATCACTTAGTCTTCAAAAGAACACTGAGAGCCAGGTACTGTTCTTGTTTCTGGATACAAATTCATTGTAAGATATGTAATTTTCAAATATTTTCCACCAGTCTGTAGTTTTTCTATTCATTCTCTTTATAGTATACTTTGTAGAACTAAGATCTTTAAATTAGTATGAAATTCAAATTATCAGGTTATTTTTCTTTTATGGGTCATACTTTCAATGTCAAATCTAAGAATTCTTCACCTAGCCTAAGATTTCTAAGATTCTCTCTTTTTTTAATAAAAATTTTATAATTGTACATTTCATACTTAGATCTGTGATCTATTTTGAGTTAATTTTGTAAAAATTGTGAGATTTATGTCATGGTGCATTTTAATTTTTTTTCTTTTTCCTTTTCTTTTTGTCCGTGGCACTAGGGGATTGAACCTAGGGGACTCCACCACTGAGCTGCACTCCTACCCCATTTTTATTTTTTATTTTGAGACAAGGTCTTATTAAGTTGAACAGGCTGCCTCTGGCCTCAAACTTGTGATCCTTCTGCCTCAGCCTCCCAAGTTGCTGGGTTTACAGGTATGCACCACTGTGCCTGCCCCACGATTCATTTTCTTACATGTTGTTGTTGTTGTTGTTGTTAGGTGCCGTCAAGTCGGTATCTGACTCATAGTGACCCTCATAGGGTTTTCAATGGCTGTTTCAGGATTGCCTTGGGAGTGGATTGCCAGGTCCTTCTCCCATTTTTGCCATGCTGGCAATTGAACTCGGGACCTCAGAGACTGCAGCACAGCGCTCTACCAGCTGAGCTAAATCCAAGCCCCCTTCTTACATGTAAATTGCATTTATTCCAACACCATTTATTGGGTAAACTGTCTTTAGTACATTGATTTATTTTTGCAAGTTTTTGTAAGTAAATCAATTTGTAATGTTTATTAAGTCTATTTCTGGATTCCCTAGTCTGTTCCATTGGCCTATTTGCTCATCCTATGTCAATACCATGCTGTTAGATGACTATAGCTTTATAATAATTCTTAAAACCAGATAGTTTTTAGCCCTCCAACTTACAAAATCCAATTCATGATTTAAAAAAAAATCTCAGAAAACTAACAATATATGATAACTTTTTAACCTGGTAAAAAGAACCTACCAAAAACCTACAGCTGAAATACTTAAAGGATGAAAAACTCAGTGCTGTCACCCGAAAGACTGATAAGTAATGAAGGATGTCTTCTCTCATCATTTCTATGCAACATTTATCATACTTCAGGTTCTGACTACAAACAAGGCTTCTAGAACTAATAAATGAATTTAGCGAGGCTGCAAGGTACAAAGTCAATGAAGTCAATTGATGAACTAATTCTGAAATTTATATAGAAATTGCAAAGACATAGAATGGCTAAAACATCTATAAAACATGGATTTTTTTCTTTTTTAGTCTGATACTGTGGTGACATACTGATTTATTTCCGAATGTTGAGCCTGCCTCAAACTCCCAGGATAAACTTCACTTGGTTGTAGTGTATTATTCTTTTTAAAAATTCTTTCATATATTGTTGGATTTGCTTTGATGATATTTTGCTAAGGACATTTGTGTCTCTGTTCATGTGGGATATGGGCTTCTGCTTTCCTTTCTTGTACTATCGTTATTTTGTTTTGATATTATTATAATGCTGGCCTCGTAAAATTAAAAGGGAATTGTTCCCTCCTCTTGTATTTTCTGAAAGATAGATAATGCATAATATTGGTATCCCTTCTCCCTTAAATGGTAGAATTCACCATTGGAAACATCTGTGAGTGGACTTTTCTTTGTATATGCTATTGGATTCAATTTCCAAATATTTCTTGAGGATTTTTGCTTCTATGTTAATCAAGAAATTCTATAGCCAAAGAAAAGTCCAGCCCTTCTCTTTCTATTTTATGGAGTAGCGTGAGGAGCACTGGTGTTAGTTATTCTTTAATGGTCTGCTAGAATTCAGCTGTGAATCCATCTAGTTCTGGAGTTTTCTTTTTGGGAGACTTTTGAATCACTGTTTCAATTTCATTGATTGTTATTGATCTCTTTAGGTCATTTATATCCTCTTGGTTCAATTTTGACAGGTCATATTTGTGGAAAAATTCACCCATTTCATCTAAGTTTTCACATTTATTGGAATATGGGTTTTCAAAATATTCCATGATAATTCTCTGGATTTCAATGGAATCTGTTGTAATATCCCTTTTTGTCTCTAATTTTATTAATTTGGATCTTCTCTCTCTTTCTTTCAGTTAGTTTGGCTAAAGGGTTGTCAATCTTGATTATCTTTTCAAAGAACTCTGTTTCATTAATTTTTTATATTGTTCTTTTTGCCTCCATTTCATTAATTTCTGCCCTTATCTCTATTATTTCTTTCCATCTATTAATTTTGGGTTTGGCTTGTTATTTTGAGATGCTGAGGTACATCATTAAGTTATTTGTTTGTGATCTCTCTGATTATTCAATGTAGGCACTCCTAGCTATAAACTTCCCTTTTAGAACTGCCTGTGATATATCAAGAAGGTTCTAGCAAGTTATGTTTTCATTTTCATTTGATTTTATGAATTTTTAAATTTCCCCTCTCATTTCTCCAATGACCCACTGATCATTCAAAAGTGTATTGTTAAGTATCATGCATTTGTGTAGTTTCTCTTATTGATTTCTATTTTTTATTCCATTATGATCTGGTAAGATATAAGAAATTATTTCAGATGTTTTTTGTTTGTTAAGACTTGCTTTATGCCCTAAAATGTGACATATTTAGGAAAGATTCTAGGGGCTACTAAGGAGAATGTGTATTCTGCAGTTGTTAGATGTAATATTCCATAGATGTTTGTTAAGCTCATTTGATCCATGGTGGAATTTAACTCTGAAGTTTCTTTGTTGGTTTTCATCTGGATATCCCTTGATGAGAGTGGAGAATTGAAATCACCTACTGTGATGGTTAATGTTGATTGCTGTGTTAGTTAGCTTGTATCACTGTGGCAAAATACCTGGCAGAAGCAAACTTATGGGAGGAATGATTTATTTGGGCTCATAGTTTAGAGGATTTTAGTCGATAGAGGCAGGGCAGGCATGGAAGCAGGGCAGTCAGCATTACCTGTGGCAGAGAACTTCACATCGTGTCATCAGGAACAGAGCTTGCCAGAACTGGGGGTCCAGGTAAAACCTCCAAAGTCCCACCCCCAGTGACCCACCTCTGCAGGCTAGGTCCCACCTCCCAAAGTCCCATAGCCTTCCAGGACAGCACCACCACCTGGAGACCAAGCATTCAAACACATTACCTTTGAGGGACATTTCAGACTCAAATGATAACAATTGTCAATTTAGTTAGATGAAGAAATGCCTAGATAAGTAAAGCATACTTCTGGATGTGTCTGTGGTGGTGTTTCCAGACACAATTAGATTATGAGGGCTATGACCTAGTGACTGAATTAATCCCTTGATGGATTTGTAATATGATAGCATTATTGGGAGATGGTGAAAAGAGTATATCTTGCCCTGGGCCTTTCCTGTATTCTCCTTTTCTCTGCTTCCTGGCCACCATCACATGAACTTTTCTGCTCCATCATACCATCCCCACCATGCTTGACTGACACTTCTGAAACTGTGAGCCAAAATAAGTCTTTCCTCCTTTTAAGTTGTTTCTCTTAGACATTATATCACAGAGATGAGAAAAGTAACTAACACACCCACTACTATTTTATCTGTCTGTCTCTTTTTATCTAGTAGTTTTTGTTTTATGACATTGGGTGCACCAACATTTAGTGCATATATGTTTATAATCATTATATCTTCATGATTGATTATTGTACTTATTATTATCTAGTGAACTTCTTTCTCTCTTCTGATTCATTTGGGCTTGATATTTGCTTTGTCAGATATAAGTACAGATACTTCTACTTAGGGCTGGGATTTAGCTCAGTGGGTAGAGTGCTGCGCTGCAGTCTCTGAGGTCCTGAGTTCAATTCCCAGCACCGCAAAAATAGGAGAAGGGCCTGGCAATCCATTCCCAAGGCAATCCAGAAGCACTCGGCCATTGAAAACCCTTTGAGGGTCGCTATGAGTCGGATACCGACTCGACGGCACCTAACAACAACAACACTTCTACTTGCTTTCAGATTCCATTTACTTGGAATATAATTTTCTATCCTTTCACTTTCAGTCTGTGTATGCATTAGCCAGTGAGGTGGGTTTCTTGTAGACAGCAAATAGTTGGATATTGTGTGTTAATTTTTTCAGCCAGTGTGTGTGTTTTCATTGGAGATTTGAGACCCTTAACATTTAGGATTATTATTGAAAGCTATGTACTAATTTCTCTCTTATCCATCTTAAAGCTTTATTGGTTTACTGAGTTAATAATGTTTGATTTTTTCTAATTCTCATTTGTTTACCTAGTCTTCTAGTGATATTTATTCCTTCCCAAGCTTTTGAGATTGTGCATATCTTTCTTCCTCTTCTCTTTGTAGTATTCCCTTAGGTATCTTCTGCAAGGCTGGCTTAGTGGTCATGAATTGCTTTAGTTTATCCTTATCATGGAAGGTCTTTATTTCTCCTTCAGTTTTAAAGGATATCTTTGCTGGATATAGCATCTTGGTTGGCAGTTATTTTCCTTCAGAACTGGAAATAGTAGTCTATGCTGTCCTGGACCTCAGGATTTGTGATGAGAAGTTTGCTGTCATTCTGATAGGTTTGCTTTTGTAAGTAGCTTGGCATTTCTTTCTTGCAGCTTTCAGTATTCTTTCCTTGTTCTGTACTCTTGGCATTTTAGCTATAATATTTTATGGAGAGGTTCTTTTCTGGTCATGTGTATTTGTGGTTCTAAATGCCTCTTTTACTTGAACATCCATCTCTTTCCCTAGATTTGGGAAAATTTCTTCTACAATTTCACTGAATAGGTTATCTATGCCTTTAGTATGTATCTCAGCTCCATATTCCACCCTAGGGATTTGTAGATTTGGTATTATATTCATGTCCCAGAGGTCTTGCAAGTTGTGGTCATGAATAGTTTTTACTTTATTGCCATCTGAATTTAATAATTCCTCGACCTAGGATCCCTGACATGTGATTGTTCATTGTTTTCAGGCCCCCAGAGTAACCTAGTCTCAAACTGTAGGCTCCCTGTCATGATGGTGCCTGGCTATAGCATTGCAAAATATGTGGAGTGATGCATTGTATTTCTTTTCCAATGCTAGCCTGCCATGCAGGGGGAGTCACTGTCACACCAAATTCTTGCATTTAATTGAAGGCTTTCAGGAACTATGGGTTTCTCCTGAAGCTAGGACTTCCAATCTACTGTAACCAAGGATTCTTGGTTGCATCTTTTGGTTCCCTTTTCCCTGGGTAGTCAGGGTTGGAACTGTGGACAGTGTTCTACTCTTCTCTGTGTTACCTTTCTGTTTCTCTGTGTTTTTTTAGCTATCTTGTCACCTGTTTCTTGATTTTCAAATCTCTTCTCTTTTTCCTCTCCGAACACAGTCTCTCCTTTGTTACTCTGACTCTTTTCATTTATAGTCACAGAGAGGAAACTTCTAATCCTTCATTTCCTCATGGAGAACTTTTCTGGCTTCAGGCATAGTCAGCACTTTTCCTATGGGTATCCTGGCACCAGGCAACAGAGGCTATGGCATCTGGGCCACCAGAGAAGAGGAGATGGAACATGGAGTCTGACTTTTCTTATTTTCTAATCTAAACATTTTAGTGTTATAAATTTCCCTCATGGAACTGCTTTAGTGGCATTCCAAAAATTCTAACATATTGTGCTTTCATTTTATTATTTCAAGTTATTTTCTAACTTCCCTTATGATTTCTTCTGTGACCTATGGGTTACTTAGAGGTTTACTGTTTAACTTCAAAAGATTTTGGAGTTTTCCAGATACCTTTCTGTTTTCTAATTCTAATTTAATTTTATTGTGGCCAGACAGCATACTTTGTGTGCTTTAAGTCCTCTTAAAACTGTTCTATTACTTAGCATATAGTGGTGATATCCAGCAAGGGAGATATAGAAATGTGGTTGGTAGAATTCTAGTGCCAGTATCAAAATAGTGCACAAAGAGGTATGTTTTGTGGTGATAAAATAGGTAAACCACTGGCATAGTAGAACTACTGTCCAGATATGTCTCACCTTTTCTCTCAAGATTACTATTATTATGTCTTTTTACTCAGTTTTCTAGAGACTTTCTCAGACCAATCTTTTAGCTAACTTACTCTTCAGTTGTAAACATTCTACTGCTCATCCCATTTATTGGTAGTCATGTTTTCTGTTTCTTAGAACTGTTTCCTTTTCACATCAGCCTGCTTATGTTTTCTGCATATCTCACTACACAGTGAGAATTTTCTCCAGCTTATTTATTATGTACTGGCTTCCTCCCTCCCACACATATAGATATTTAGGGGGAATAGGTTTCTAGAAAAAGGGAACAGCAAGTGCAAAGTCCCTGAGGCAGGAAGAATGTATTTGTCATATTCAAGAATAAACTTTTTCTGTTTGATTTTACATTCTTCAACCACTTGATGATTTTTGGTTTTTTGTTCAAGTTTGCATTTGATGGTCTTAATAATTGATTGTCAATGAGGGTGGAATTTCACCTCAGGCAGGGTGTCCATATTTAGCAAAAAAAAAAATTAAAAGTAATCCAGGTATTGTGGTGCACACCTGTAATCTCAGCACTCAGGAGGCTGAGGCAGGACAATTGACATGAATGAGTTCAAGGCCAGCCTGGTTTACATAGTATGTTTGAGGCCAACCTGGCCTACACAGTGAGACCTTGTCTTAAAAACCAAACAAATAAAAAGGAAAAATCAAACCATAATATACTTAAATTTATATTTCAGATAATAAAATCAAAACATTTTAATATGAGTTTATTATAAGTATGTCAACCCCTTGGAACAGGAGAGACATTTGGAAATGTTTGGTGACATTTTGTTTTTATAACTGGTGATGAGGATGCTACTGGCATCTAGTGGGTAGAGACCAGAGATATTGCTAAATGTCCAATAGCACACATCACAATGCCTACCACAAAAAATTCAGCCCAAGATGTCAGTAGCACCAAGTGTGATAAATTCTGTGCTATATTGAATTTCTCCAGCTTAAATGGTGGCAAATTTCAATTTTAATGATACGAAATTACAACTGTATTAGTCAGCTGGTGCATTGCTGTGGCAAAACATCTGGCTAAGATAATCTTATAGGAGGAATGAGTTATTGGGTGCTCATAGTTAGAGGATCACAGTCCATTATGGCAGGGAAGTATGATGACAGAGTATCTGGGGGCAACACCAGTGGTAGATGACTTCCTTTTATCTTGGCAATCAGGAAGCAGAAAAAGACTAGAACCATAGGTCTGAGTAAAACCTCCAAAGGTGTTTCCCCAGTGACCTACTTCCACAAAGCTCCCAGGACAGGATCACTAGCTGGGGATAAAACATTCAAGCACATGACTTTGGGGGGACATTTTAGATAAAACCATAACATTCCATCCCTACACCCCAAAAGTCATGGCCATTTCATAATGTAAAATGCATTCAGTCCAACTTCCGGAGTCCCTAAAGTCTTAACAGACTCAACTTGGTTCACAAGTCCAAGTCCAAAGTCTCCACTGAGATTCAAGGCAAACTTAGCTGTGAGCCCATGAAAAACAAAAAATGTGTTATATATCTCCAATATACAATGGTACAGAATAAGTATTTTCATTCCAAAAGGGATGAATGAGGACACTGACAGGAAAAATTGGTCTGAAGTCCTATAACCTGCTTGACAAATCCTGTGGCTCCAGGTCTGGCACCTAGCACACACAACATCATCTGACATCTGGCATCATGTGGGCTCAAACAGGCTATGGTGGCTCTGACCTATGACCCTCTTGTATTGGCTCTATTCATTGCCATTAGCTTTCCTCAATAGGCATTTCGTGGTGCTGGTATCTCCAGTATTCTGGGGTCTCCATTACTGCTCAGGCTCCACCCTCAGAGCTTCACACACAGCCCTTCATGGGCTCTCCACAGGATAACCAACCCTGGTACACATTGTCTGGCCTCACAGGATATTTTCTGGAACCTTGGTGTCAGCCTCCATGACCACTTAACTCTTGCATCTGCATGCCTGCAAACCAGCACCATGTTATTGATGCCAAACTTTGCTTCCACCTTAAGGGATAGCTTCACCCTTTAGAACCACAGCTTCAGCAGTGATCTCTGTATGCCCAGGCTGAGAGACCCTGGGTGGCCCCTTTGCAGCAGTGCATCCTGGAGGCACTTGTTTTTCAGCCATTCTCTTTTCAAAGTAAGGTCTTTCAAATGAGTTTTCAGTTTCACTCCTGGAGTCTTGGATGAGAGGGACCTGGCTGACTCCCTTTGTGCACCTTGAGAATTTCTGTTGTCCCAACAAAAAATTTGAGGCTTCCCTTTGTTGGCAGTTATCTCTTGAACAATTACTGCCTCATTGCCCAAACAGGGCCTATCCAAAGTAACCTTAGACAAGCCATGGCTTTTTTCCTCTTTAAATTGCTCTCTAATATCCTCTTTGAATTGCTTTTTTCCACTTTTGAATAGGTAATTACCAGGTGGGCATGGTGGTGTATGTTTGTAATCCCAGTGATTTAGGAGGCTGAGGCAGGAGGATCACAAGTTCAAGGCGAGAGGCAGCCTGTGTAACTTAGCGAGACCCTGTCTCAAGATAAAAAAATAAAAAGGGGGCTGGAAATGTAGTTCAGTGGTAGTGTGTGTGTGGAATTATGCATAAGGCCCTGGGTTCATTCCCCAAGTACTGCCAAAAAATAGGTAAGTACCTTAACATGTTTCAATTAAAAAAATTAAAGTATGCATTGAGAAATCTCACTCCACCTCTATCTTCATTTATTCCATTCACTTTCATCCCTCAAAAAAACATTTTATTAGTTTTTTCTCTTTATCCTTCCAGTATTTCTTTATATATTTACAAGAACATATGTATATAGCTTCCTGTTTTTCCTTTTCTTACACAGAAGGTAGCTTACTCTACACACCATTCTGTACCTTAGTCTGTTCCTCTAAACATTTATCCTAGAATCCTTTCCATGTCAGTGACCCCTGGTCATTTTTGACAGCTGTATAATAATGTTGTATGGCTATACCGCAGTTTATTCAACCACTTCCCTATTTTGGAACTGGATGGTTTCTACTCTTGATATTATGGCCAGTGCCACAAGGAATAAAATTGTATGTTTTACATTTTGTGTTAACAAGCTTTCACATTTTTGCCATCTGATAGGTGAGAAGTGATATTCCTGTGTAGTTTTAATGCAGTTCTTTTATTCAGAAGGAGGTTGAACATTTATTTAGTTAGGTACTGTGACCTGAGGGCTTTTCCTCCATTGTTTGGTTAGTCTCAAGTTTATGGGGGAAAGAGAAGAGTCATGCATAGATTTTCCAAGTTTGTCAATTGCATTTTGACTTCGCTTAAGTTGTTTTTTTGTGTGTGCCCAAATCCCTTTTATCACATAAAAGTTGTTAGTGTTTTCTCTTGTTGCTTCTATTCCATGATTATAAAAGAGTTATATTCCATGATTATAAAAGAATTTGCCTATGCTCTCTTCTAGTGCTGTTATGGTTTTACTTTATTGGTTTTCTTAGCTCCATGATCCATTTGAAGTTTTTCCTAGTGAAGATATAAGGGATGGATCACATTTTTTTTCCCAAGTGGCTATACAGTTCTCATAATTGTTGGGTGCTGTTGAGCCAGATCTAACTCATAGCAACCCTATGTGCAACGGAATGAAACTCTATCTAACATTGTGCCATGCACACAATCTTTTTGTTTGAGCCCAATGTTGCAGACACTGTGTTTCTTCTCATTTTGAGTCATGCCACATCAGCAAAAGGAGGTCCCAGAGGTTTTCCTTCATTCCTGGCATTGAGGTTGACTCTACTTTTTGGTGGCAACTCTTCCCCAGTTGTTTCTTGAATGCCTTCCAGCCTGGGGGGCTCATTTTCCAGCACTATATTTGACAGTGCTTCTCTGTTATTCATAGAGTTTTCAATGACTAATTGTTTCAGGAGTCGGCTGCTGAGTCCCTCTCCCTAGTCTGTCTTAGTCTGGAAGCTCAGCTGAAACCTGACCACCATGGGTGGCCCTGCTGGTATCTGAGATACCAGTGGCATAGCTTTCAGCATCAGAGCTACACGCAAGCCCCCACAGCACCACAAGCTGACAGACACATGAGGGATTTGTCATAATAGTACTTATTAAAAAGTTTATCTTGACATGTTTTTTCCTATTGGCTTTTATATGTTTCTTATTTAAATTTATGTATAGTATTTTTCTTAGATTTTTCCTTAGAAAACAAATCTTTAGTCAAAATTACTTGCCAATCCATTGTTGGGGTCATAATCCTAGTGCAGTGAGAGTGATGGGAAAAGGGACAAAAGGAAAGAAAACACAAAATAATGTATTACTGAGTGGGCCATACTTTCCGGAGAAAACACAACCAGTTTTTGGGTCGTGTAAGTTATATTTAGACACAATCTGTATGACCAGGGCACCTCAAAATGGTCTTTTGCTGCAAGAAAGGAAGAGAAATTTATCTGCCGGTTCTCTTATGGCTCTTATCTCTTTGGACAGCCACTAGTAAAGCCAGATCCCATATTCTGTGGCTTGGTCTCTTACTTGAATCTAGAAGTGGTGGAAGGAGCAAAGCTTTTGAGGGTTCAGTTGGGATAGACCTAGGCATAGGAATTTTTGTCACTTCTACCATGGCAGATGTGATAGAAGCTACATCAGATCTCAGTATTTACTACAGAGAGGCCAAACTAGACGGGATAGGAGGGAAAAGCAGAAACTTTTGCTCCCCATTGAGTGAGCAGCCAAGGCCTAAAGAGCACATGGGGCCAAATTCATCTAGAGGTGCATAAAATTGGTTCCAATATGATCTCCATATATTAATATTCTATCCTCTGATCTTTGAATCCTTTCATGGTTTATAATACTCTAAGGTACACAATCATGTTATCTGAAATACAGCTAGTTTCATCACTCTTTTCAATTCTTATATATCCCATTTTTTATCTTGTCCAAATGTGTTGTTAAACATCCCTGTGTGAAATAGTAGTTTCGATACTGGGCTATCTCATTTTGATCTTGACTTTCATAGTAATATGGGAATCAGTGTTTTCCTACTAAGAAAGATATTGCTTTAGGGGCCAAGAGAAGATATATTTTTCATATTAGTGAAGTATTTCATTGATTCCCATATTACTGTTTTTAATTTTAAAATATTGTTCAATTTTATTAAAAATTTTTCAACATCCCTAGAGGTAATCAGATGATTTTTTTCATTGAAATGAAAGCAATGAAAAGCAAATGAAAGCAATGAATTATATTCATAGATTATCTAACATTGAACCACCTTTACATTTCTACAGTAAATCCCAGGTGGTCAGGGTATTTTTAAATTGTGTTATTGGATTATTCATGCTAATACTTTATGTTGGAATTTTGCATCAATATTCATGCTCTTGGTGTTTAGCTTTATTTTGTGTAAATCTTTAGCATATTTTGGTATAAATGTGGTACTTGGCTCATATAAAACTTTTCAAATTTGCCATATTCTAGAGTATTTTAAATAGAGCTAGAATTTAAAAATTTAGCAGAATTCCCCTCTAAAACTGCATTGGTTCTTTCGTGTGTTTAGGTCTTTGTTGACTTTCTCTATTTATTCTATGGAAATTAATCTGCTTAGTTTCTCTCTCTCTAATTCATTTTTGGTAAGTTATACCAAAATTATACGGAAAAGTACCTATATCATCATGAGTATCAATTATTATACATATAACTTTACAAAATGACTCTCATAATTTTTATTTTGTTCTAATTTTTCTTGCTTGTTGTGGTTTTGTGCTCAGCTTCTCTCCCTCCCTCAATGGATTCAGGTTTGGTGGTGTTTTTTCTGTTTTACTGAGTTTGACTGTTGTAATGCTGGCTTTTTGTTTTGTTATCTAGTTCTATTTAACTTTTTTTTTTTCAGTACTAGGGGTTGAACCCAGGGCCTCAAGCTTGCATGCTTTGCAAGTGCTGGACCACTGAGCTGCACCCCCAGCCCATTTTTTTACTTTTTTTGAGACAGGGGTCTCGCTAAGTTACGCAGACTGCCTCTGGTTCGAACTTGCGATCCTCCTGCCTCCGCCTCTGGAGCCGCTGGGATTACAGGTTTGTGCCACCGTGCCCAGCCTATTTAACTCTTTAACTTCTCCTCTTACATTTATTAATTCCTTCCCTCTAATTTGATGTATTTTAGCGATAAAGAGATTTGGACTGACCACACACTCTATACAGATGTGGTACTAGTCAGGGTTTTAATTTGCAAGCAAGCTGACCCTGATTGGCTTAAGCAGAAAAAGCATTTATCAAAATTATATTGGGTAGCTCACAGATATGTTAAGAGGCTGAAGGACCAGCTTTGAGGTTAAACAGCCAGGAAAAAACACCCAAAACCACAAGTCAGAATTAGTGCTGGTGAGAAATCTCCTGCCACTACTGCCTACCCGTTCCTCCCTCTCATGTTTGAGTGATGACACTTGTCTCTAAGTCTGTGAGTTAAATTTTAAATTTCACCACCTCAAACACATGCTAGATAAAATAGTAGGGAAAGAGAGGAAAGAAAGAGATGATTACTAAAATGCCATTGCAATGTAGAACAAATGGATGGTTATTCTAGTCCTTGATTCATGTTCCCCTTTTGCTTGGCCAGTACCTCCATGGGTCAGTGTGCTTTACCAGGTGAGATGACCTAAACCTTCAGTACTGAGGACCCTGACTCCTTGGTAGTCCAGAGGCTTCAGGATTTAGGATATTAGAATACTTAGAATCATCCAAATACCCCAAATGTCTCCATCCCATTTCTCAGGGATTCAGGTTTTCTTAGGCATGCTCTTAGCTTCACGTATAAGATGTAATTTGACCACCTTCAGTATTAAAATCTGAGGCCTGGTTTTGAGAAGTGTCAGCCCATGGCTATGAGATATGAAATTCGTTTAGAACTTTCATAGAAAGTCCAGTTTGTTTGTTTGTTTGTTTGTTTACTTATTTATATATTTAGTTATTTCGTTATTTTTACTATATTTTGAGCCAAGAACTTAGGGAAACTGGAAAATAAATTATCTATCATTTACTGCTGCTAGAACTGGAGTTTGCCTCTTCTCTCCCAGAAAGGCCTAAGGTGAGGAATTCCCCAAACAAAAAAAAAAGTACAGGTGCTTGGTGGCCAAAACAAATGACAGTGTTACTACACAGATGGCCACTTAGAATCTGGAAGTCAAGTTGACTGAGATGAAACTGGAGGGTGTCATTTTTTCTACTGTTTTTTCCTGGACAAGATACCATAGTCCAAGGGATTAATGTCAGTGCAGCAAATGGGAAAATATGAGAGTGATTTTAGAGAAATAATCAATGGGACTTGTTAATTGCTCAATTATAAGGTATGTGAGAGTGAGAGTAATAAGGATTTTGAATTTAACAGGAGTGGGAATATTGAGAGGTGAGATTAGCCCAGGATAAATTATGGCAGCCCAAATGCTGGCCACATTTTTGACCAGCCATTCTTTATGTGGACACTTCTAGTGACAGAAAAGTGATTTTGTAAAATGCTTCCTAAATAATTGTATGATAGTTCTGATTGTGAGAAATTGGTCTTGGTGTTACCACTTTAGAATATACAGAACATAGCTAATTCTTTTCCACTCTAAGGTTTCCAGTTTATTCAACAAGGCATTAGTATTGAACAGGGTTCTGAGCTCCCTTACTGTCCTGTCTGTCTCCTCTGAACTGGCACCAGAACTGAATAAACTTCCCCAGCCTTAGATTCTCCAGGGCCAAGCAGAGCAGGACGCTCCCTCTTCAGCTGGACTCTGCTTCTGAGGAGGCAGCTGGAGATCCCATTAGCTTTGTTCTGGCAGCCACACCACATTGTGACTCACCCTGCGCTTCCTGTCAAGTGAACTTAGTTTTCCTCTGGGCTTTGGCTAAGCTATCTATTCTCCAGTCTCTTCTTCTGTTACTGATGTTTTGTTCAAGCTGGGGAACAGTACCTCATGTTATTACTGTTAAATTTCATCTTTTATTTATTTATTTTTACAAGTGATTCTTCTCACCAGTTTGTCGAGATCTTTTTGGATACTGACTAAGTTATATAGGCACTGGGAGAGAGAGCATGGGAGAAAAGACCTAGTTTGGGGAAAAATCTGTAAGACTGGTATATTCAGGCTAGGGCATACTGAGTTTGAAGTAACTGGGAAACATGCAGCAATAGTTTGGGCAAATTGTTTGGATAGCAGGGAAAGGACCTGGCCCCCAGATGGAGTTTTGGTGGTCACTGGGGTATAGGTGGTTAAAATCATGAGGGTGCATGAAATTATCCAAGGAAGATATGGTGAGTAAAAAGAAAAAGAGCCTCAGAAGGAATCTGGGGAGCTAGAAGCAGTGAGACAGTGGAAGGAGATGCATCTGGGAAGCTGAGAGGACAGCATCATTGGAGGCTTACTTTTGGGGGAGGATTGCCAGTCACCTCTCCTTCTTCCCAGAGGTCTGACAGATTAGGGAGCACAAGACAAAAGAGACAGAGGCACAATAAGGAGCACAAGACAAAAGAGACAGAGACAAAAAGGCTGTTTCATCACTGAAGAAAAGCTGAACTGGAGAAAGGCATGTGGGCCTGAAGCCAAAGTGGGACTTCCTATTCTCTCTGGTGAAGCTGATTAGCAACATGAGCAGTTTAGGACGATGGGAGTGGGGAGGGTAGTGAGAAGTGTGGTGGTGACTGAACAGAGAGGTGGCATGAGATGGTAGTTGAAAGTCAAAGAGTGAAAAGCAAAGGGAGGGAGACGTTTTATGCATCATAAGTAGGAAGCCAGTGACCTAACCTATCAGACCTAGGCCTGACTGAGAAGGAAATTCAGCCAACTGATGAGCAGAAATCAAAGTAAACAATTTTCAAAGGGATAGTTGTATCTTTAGGGCCTGAATCGTGTATTTTGGATGAGTTCTGCTCATAGGTGTTTTTGAGATTGAGAGAAAACCTCCTGAAAAGCCTTTCCACAGTTCTTTCTCAGAATCAAAGTATCCACTTGTTCAGAAACTAGTGGAGAAATAAGACAGTGACCTGGTTCCTCTGCAGGCCCAAGGCATGGGAGGCAAACTTTCTAAAAAGCATTTATAAGAAGTCAGTAAAGGTGACCAATCATATTTTACTACTAGTGCTACAGAAAGATATTGGATATGTGCTCCTCTCCCCAAGACTGTGGGTGTGCTTTTGCTTCCAACAGCTGTTACCTGCATTTACTATTTGAGGGACTGCTCTTGGACTGCTAGAGACCTTTTTGCTTGTGCTAGAGATAGCTGAAAGTATCTGGGAATTTGCATACCCTAACCTTTAATTGCCTGCAGCCATATCACTGTGGCATCCGATCTTGTCAGATCTCAGAAGCTAAGCAGGGTCAGGCCTAGTTAGTACTATGGATGGGAAACAGTCTGGGAACACTGGGTGCTATAGGCTCGGGAGGACATGGCAACCCACTCACAAAATCAATCACCAGCAAATCACCCACTGAAAACCCTATGAATAGCAGAGAAGCATGACAATACTGTTTGGCCTGTTGTATGTAGGGTTGCTATGAGTCGGACACCAACTCCACAACACCTAAAAACAACACAACAAACCTTTAATTAGGGGAGGGAATGGACCATATTCCAAGAGTACTGGGCTTAGCTGGAGCCCAGGGAGTGGAGGATAGAGTAGGTGAGGTGAAAGAGGTGAAAATTATCAGCTTTACTTCTCGTTTCACTCAGACTTGTAAATGGGAAAAGAAAAATGGAATTCAAGGGATCATTACAAACCAGATCACTGAGATTCCCAAGGTGTAAGAGTAGACTAGGGGCCAGGCTCAGTGGTGTACGCCTGTAATCTCAGCAGCTCAGGAAATGGAGGCCGGAGGATAGCAAGTTCGAGACCAGAGGCAGTCTGCGTAATTTAGCGAGACCCTGTCTCAAAATGTAAAAAATAAAAAGGTCTGGGGTGCAGCTCAGTGGTCCAGCACTTGCAAAGTATGCAGGCACGAGGCCCTGGGTTCAACCCTCAGTACTGCAAAAAAAAAAAAAAGAGTAGACTAGGGCACAAGGGGATATTGTGTCATTTGCTTATTCATGTCATAATTTATTCAATCTTGTGATGAACATTTAGTTCCTTTCTGATTTTTAGCCATTATAAAAACAGCATGATTGTGCACATAATTGAAAATTTCTTGCTAATTTCACTGGCAAAGATTTTTAATAAGCAGTTTCTGGATATATATTTTTGGGCCAATTCTGTTTTGTTTTCTGTAAAATGCTCATCTATATCTTTTGCTTTTTTTTATAAGGCCACTTATATTTATCAGAGTGTTTCATAGAAGCTCTTTATGTGTTTATTAACTGTATAGCTCCCTACCTATTGATCATCTCAGCTTTGCTCATGGGAGGTCTCTTACCATGGAAATTTTTTTTATATTTTGTAAGTAAATCTGTTCCTTGATAGTTGTGATTTCTTTGGCAGCTCACAATTATATTTATATAATAGTTAAACATAAAATATTTAAATAAAATATTTTTATAATCTTGGAGTGGGGAATCCCTTTAAACTTGTGGGAGGGTCCCCCACTTCAGTCGGGCTGGGTGGGCCTGAAGCATGCTGGGAAGCCCTGGCTGGGATGGCTCCAGATCTGCTATCTTCATAGCTGAAGGTGGGTGTTGCAGTGGAAACAGGGATCAAAGGTGGTTTCCTTCCTTTGTAGAACACTCCCTCTGTTTACTCATCTGTCTCCCTCCCTGAGTTGTCAGCCTGTGAGCACAGGGGCTGTGGTGGACTTGCCCAGTGCCATGGTCTCCCCAGGGGTTGGAGTGGGCGACATCAAAGTTAAGATTCCTTTCCTACCGAGTACAGCCTCATAAGAACATCCCACTGACTTGCAAAGTGTATGGACAAAAACCTTCCCATCCTCCCTCTCAGGCCCTGGACTTCTCTCTGTTATGATATGTATCATTATGTATTGTGATTATTTGTTTGAGTTACTCATATCCATAGCCCCAGTATTTAACAAGACCTTTCACTGGAGACTTTCTACCTGGGTAATTCAGTTTATTCTGTCTTCTTTGCAGACAAGAATTTTGCCAACATAAAGGTCCTGCTATTATTTACTAAAAGTCAGCAGCAGCAAAATGGTAGCAAGGCTGCTTTCTCATCCTCTCAGATGCCTCCTTTTCTGTAGCTGTTTCATTCAGTTCATCACCATCAGGCCATGACTTCCTATTGCACAAGAGAGTCTGTTATGTTGTGGCTTTCAGTGCTGACAATAAGTCAGTGGTTCGGGGTTGTTCACCATGAGAACAGTATAATTACAAATTAAATTGTGGTTTAAATTGTAATTTAATCCCAATCAAGTTTCCATACCAAATGAGATATTTAACATCACCTTGCCAAAAGCCAAAGAGTTACACTCTTCAGAGTCTTAGCCCCCAAAATGCTATCCTGATCAATACTGTAAATATAAAAGACATGAACATTATTGTCAAGTAATTACCTCCAGGTGGTATCTATCAAGACATACCTGACAAGACAGATATCTGACTCAGAAAGTTTTAAAAATTGAACTCTTTTGAACTTAAAAGAACAGATAACTCCTATATGCTTAAAACAACTTAGACAAAGAAAGGTGCAAACTTTTTCAACTCACTGTATGATGCTGGTAGGACCCTAATACCAAGTTGAGTCAAGAGATTACAGTACAGAAAAGAAAACTATAGATCAATCTTGCTTAATATAAATATGAGAAATGAATTCTAGGTGTGTCGTTTTAAATGTAAAGAAAATGAAATGATACAATCTTTACAAGAGAATGTTGTTGAATCTCAATCTGATTTGGGGTAGGAAAAACCTTTCTAAACATGATAGTAGAAGAAAGCCTATAAAGAGAAACAGTGAGATTTTTGCTGTATAAAAACCATAATTACTATTCATTTATTCATTCAGCCAGTCCTTCAACATACATATAGAAGCATCACTTATATGCTAAGTACTATTCTACTTAATAATAATATAAACTTACTTTGGTTTCTCTTTAAGTCATATTATATAAACTTATAGGGCGTGTGATAAAGTGTGAAAATTTTTCCAACATATGGGGCAAGCATAGAGTTCACCTCTATGAATAATCATTATCAATTATTAGAAAAAGATCAGCATCACAATTGAAAAATGGGCTAAGTAAATGAACAGCAATTAATGGAAGGTCTGCAAAAGGACGTGATACATAGGAAACAATATCCAACTTCACTTGACATCAGACAAACACAAATTTTAAAAAGATACTCTTTTGTTTGGCCTATATGACTGCTGGGAGAAGGACATGACAATCCACTCCCGAGCCAATCCAGAAAACAATCAGCCTTTGAAAACCCTGTGAGGGTCTCTAAAAGTCAGACACGACTCATCAGTGCCTAACAACAACAACATATGACTGCTAGAGATTAAAAAGAAGTTTCTGAGAAAGACAAAAGAAAGTAATAGAGACGTTGAGTATATCTTTGCTTAACTCCTCTCCATAAATTCATCAAAAGGAATGAAAATAGTCTAAAATCAAGAAAGAAAGTCCAAGAAACTCGTGGAAAGACACTACATTAGTTATACATCTCATCTTCCCTTGGAGATGACACAATTTTGACAAAATAAGAGAAAGCTTTCTGAAGGATTCCAGTGAAAAATGGCAGGGAAAGGGGACGGAGACCAGGAAATGTATTGTACTGAGGCAAAGCTGAGGTTAGTGTTCATACACTGAATTGAAAGTGAGACTGGTTAGTGTTGTTGTGTGTGAGCGTGTTTGTTGATATGTTTTGGACCAGTGCTTATGAACTTATTCAACAAACATTTTCAGAACCCTGACTTGCAAATGTGTTCTTGGGAGAAAAGGAAGTGCATTTGGGTCAGCAGTGAAGAGGCCAAGGGGGCTTGTCTGTAACCCAAAGCAATAATACATTCTTCTTTCTACCAGATGTGCTATGAGCCAAGAGAGTGATGAAACCAAGTTGAAATTAAAAACAGTCTTTTCCTCTACAGGTGCCGGTGGCTAAGTTGGCAGGCGGATGATCTCGGGGGGTCTTAGCTTCACCTGGTCCGAGACAAGAACTTAAGTAAATTCTGGTGCCCTAGGGTCTCCTGGGCACAGCAATTTCTATCTATTCACAGTTGCTCAGAGGCTCTCGACTGCAAATCCAATCTGCGTGCAATTCTAGTCTGCATCTGATTTTGTAGGCTTCTAAAACTGTTGAAAGGGTGTGGATTAGATTTGAGAATATACAGTATGCCTTTGTTGTTATTATTATTGCATATTTTGAAGGACCTGTGTTACTTCAAGTCTTTTGTTTTTCTGTGATAGTAGGGAGTTGAACCTGGGGCCTCACACGTGCTTTGCAAGCGCTCTACCACAGAGCTGTACCGACAGCCCATCTGGCCTCAAACTCCCAAGTCTCTAATACTTTTCAAAAGCATGTTCTCAGGCTTTCATACCTTTGCAAGTGCCCCTGCTTAGATGAGCTTCTCTCTACCATTTTAGTATGATGTCAGTTCCTCTGTATTGTACCTTATTTTAATCTTCATCCAGTCTTGATCACCTCCTTTGTGTTTCCTTTGCATTTGAGAGTCTTTATCACAGATTTACAAGAGTTTAAAATAACTTTTTATTCCTGAGTTGGAATTTTGCATTCTGATGCCAGTACCTAATGCTTCAGTGATCCAGGTTTGTAACACTTGAAATGTTTTAGCTGCTCTTTACGGCCTCTAAGATTCTGCCACACAAGGAATAAGAAAGTAACCAGGAAACTCAGTGGCACTTTGGTTGACAATACATGAGGAAGGTCAAGCTCATGTCATGCAGTGTGGCTGTGCTTGAACACAGGCCTGTTGGCTTACTTTATCACTGCTCCTCCCAAGCCCATCGTACTGCAAAGATATAGGACTTTTCTCCCTGTGTTGACAAGCCATGAAGTAGATCCTGTGGGCCAGGTCATCTTCAGCACAATCACAGGAAGTTATTCTATGCCTGGGACAAGTCCCAACTCTATCTGGCAGGGAGCAGAAGGTTGCAGGCCATCAGGCTGAAGGGTCACCAGCAATCTCAGGGCTACTGGCACTGAGCTAGGACAGAGAGGAGCAATGTAATCTGCTCCTGGAAATTCCCAACCCCCTGCCCTTGAGTCCCATGGCCTTTTGTGGCCCCCTTGGCAAGGAAGTAGAATAAAATTCAGCAGAAAATAGAATATTAACCAGAATGCTGGGGGGTTGATGATTTTCACCTTTTGCAACTCATAAATATACCCCAAACTTCCCAAGTACGTTCAAGGTGCAACCACTAGAAAGAGAATGGGGGCTGAGCTTAGAGGAACAGGTCTTGGGATGTTACCAAACCCTCCAAGTTGTTGCCAAATGCTTTCTTTCATTTCATGTTCTGGGCCCACATCCAAGATTCTTGGAGACCTTACAAATGGCAATCAGTAACTGAGTAGTTAGATTTGCTAAACACTAACATTTACTAAGTACATGTCATTAGCAGTGCAAGAACCAGAGAAATACAGTAGGGGAAGCTTGTTCATAGTCAAGAGAATAAATAAGAGGAGGGATGTAAATAGAAATGAAAAGTCTGTAAATTAGACAAAAGCAAATCTTACTCTCTATTCCTTTTTCCTCTGTGTCTTCTGGAATCTGAAAAAGAATGCTCGTATATGAAGGGACAGAAATATTCCACTTTGGGATATAAAGCTAAATCTGGGAAAACAGTTTGATAGGTCAATGTGATAGAGCATTCTTTGCTGAAAGTCCTCTAATATGTGACTCTGAGGGTAATTTACTCTGTCATTCCATTTTCCTTCAAATACTTCCCAGTAAAGTGCACAGCAGGGCAGAAGCGACCAGCTTGAAAATTTTCCTGGCAAAGTTTTAAACTATCTTGAAGGTCCCCCAATCAACATGAGTGGATTATACCTTCTTTCTACTGTGCCTGTTTTCTCTCTTCCTTAATTTCAATTTATTGGAATAATGTTTTTGAACACTGAGAATGGACAGCCATAAGACTTTGCTTTAGATAGACTGTTAGGCAATGAGCAAACCACTTCATTTGTATGAGTGCCAATTTCTTTTTCTGGAAAATTAGAGTAGAACTGTCTTGACCACTTCATAAGATTATGAATATACATTGATAAGTTTATAAGAGAAAAATGCCATAGGTGAAAGTTCATTTTCCCTTGTTCCATACAAGGGACTCTGAGCCCTTTATAACATGTTACATGATAATATTAATCTGCCAGTTGCAAACCAGAAGCTTTTGATTTACCCTGGACCCCTTCTTCCTCCTCATGGCCTACATGTAGCTGCTGACCCAGTCCTGTCAGTTATGCTGCAACTTGTCTTCTGTACAAGTCTGCCACCTCTGTAACCTCATCCTCTGTCACGCCAAACTTCTTAGTAGCTATGAACTTGTCCGTGTGGTACACTGTTGATGGCATTTTGCCCAGTACAGGGCTTACTGGACCCCTGTTAGCATTGCAGTTGTGTACATCCCAGGGCTTGGCCTATAGTAGGCATTCGATAAACACCTTTTCACTAGAGCACTGAGTCAATTTCTGTTTCGAGTAGTTGTAGATGCCTTTGGATTTAAATCAAGCAATCTTATTTTATGCTTTTTTGTTCCACCTTTCCTAGGTTTCTTTTTCTGTATCTTTAAATTTTCTTTTGAATTGGATGTCTTTTTTATAAGCTTATTATTTGAAATCCTTAGCTTCACAGGAAGTTGAGAGAAACATCTAGGAGACTGGTGTAACTTTTCCCCAGTTCCCTCATTGTCAGCATCTTGCACAGTCTCACAACCAGCAGAGGACATTTATCCCTTCCAAGAGCTACTGTAGCTGTCACCTGTTGCATGTGGTCGTATGTGTGCGTAGGGCAGCTCTGTGCAGTTTCATCACCTGTGGAGGTCATGTAGCTACCACTGAAACCAATATACAAAACTGTGCCATCACAAGGATCTCTCAAATTGCCCTTCTATAGCCACACCCATTTCAGTCAATCATTTGTGCAACAACAATGCAGTGAGTATATATTTTTAAAATACCAGCAGCACTATTGGGGCCAAGAAAGATGACATTCCTGCCATCACAAAGCATTCAGTCTGTGTCAGCACAGGCTAAAGTTCCAGGGAAAGTTGGAGATCAGTTGATATTCATTAGATGTGGCTTGGTTTTGGGGGTTCACATATTCTACCTGTAACTCCAGATGCTCTCAACCTAGTTCTACATCCAACTCTGCACCTTTCTTCATATGTAATAGCAAGAAATCCCAGGCCAAATCACACACTACTTCAAAGCTTTCAACAGTTGGTCCAGATAGGTTTTTAGCAACGTTTTTCCCCTTGTCCTCTAATCAGAGGCATCTCCTGAAGGATGGCCAATAAGGCCACTGAAAAAGCAGCTCAGAGGGAGACCAGTGCCTGTAAGCAATCAGAATCTGAGCACCTGACTCCTGGAGTCCTAGGGACCCCTGACCAAGACAGTGTGGAGCATATCCATGGGTTAGGAAAAGAGGCCCATATAGCCCTTTAGGCAAGTTAAGTAAAAACAAAAAACAAAAAACAAAAAACTGCCATTGCTCAAGTGGCAGAGCTCCAAATGCAGATAGCTGTTGGTTTTGCTTTCTCAGCCTGAGTTGGAAAGCCTGGCCATGGAGGCAGGTTGCTGACCCATCCTGTGCACATGCAAAGGAAATGATTTCATAGCTTAGGGATTTCACCACTACAGAGGGGGCAGGGGGCCAATTCCATTGAAACAAAGGGACAGTAATCACTCTTGCCAGACAAGCAGTTTAAATCAGAGGTGTCTCTTTACATCCTCAGAGACTTTCAGGATGTTTCTCAGTTCATTTCAGTATCTTTTGACAATGGATACAATCCAGACAGGTTGCTTCCATTTTATTGGACTGAATTCTGAAGCCAAAGGTATGAAATTTGTTATAACTCAGCCAATTTTGTTTTACTGTGCAAGTTCAATTTAGGGCAGGAATAAAGTGTTCAAACTTTAGCTATAATAGCCCATCCTTCTAAATGATAATTGCTCATCCTAGATATGCTCCAGAAAGACATTAGCTGGTCACTCTCACACCCAAGTTTAACCCCCAACAACATGCTATAATGTCTGGATAAAGTATTTGATAGTTTTGTGTTAAAAGCCTGGTACTAAACCTTGCCTGACAGGCTAAGTTCCAGCTTAGAGACCATGTCTATCTGGTTCACCATTATGTTCCCAGCCCCTAGCAGATAAGTATGTGATGAGTTAATTCTGGAGACTAGGTTTATTATATATCTCAAGAGTAGTGTTTTAAACCTAGGTGTGTAACACCATGAAATAAGGTGTGGAATTCATTCATTTAATAAGTATTTACCAAACAACTATTTTGTGCCAGGCCCCACTACACCCAGAGAATAAAGCAGTGATCAAGACAGAAAAACACAAGGTATCAAGAAGAGGTATGTAGGAAATTAAAGTATGGTGGTGTGGTATTGGTCATATACCTTTGGAGGGTGCTAACCAATAGAGCAACAAGGTATGATTTATGATTTTAAAAGGTCACTGACTTCTCTATTGAGAATCAGTTTATGGGGGAAGTTGAAAGTGGAAGTGGAAAGATGAGAGGCTGTTTCAGTTACCCATTTGAGAGACAATGGTGATTGGGCCTTGGGTGGTTGTAGGGCAGGGGTGGTTCATGGAGAGAAGTGGTTTGAATTGCACAATGTTTTGAAAATAGACAACAGAACCTGCTAATGGTTTTGATGTGGAGAATGGAAGCAAGGATCCCTCCAAGGTTTCTGTATTCAGAAAATGGATGGATAGTGTACCATTTACTGAGATATTAGAAAGCTAGGAGAGGAGTTGTTCTGAGAGGCATGAAATTAAAAGCTTCATTTTGGCCATGTTAAGTTTAAATTATACAGAAGTTGCCAAAAAAAGTAAATACATCTTGGGATGAAAACTTTCCATTTTCCTGTTTTAGAAATGTATCAAATGCTTGTTCTGCTAACTCCTGTCTCATGTGCACATTGTTAGGTAGACCTCTGTGGTAAGCATGTAAACTGTTCCAACACCCCACCTGCGAAAGTAGGACTTGTTGCTATGCAAGTCCTCCTAGAGCTTCCTTTGTGTACATCACACATAGCACCATGCATCTCAAACTTACCATGAATGGATGCAGTTATTAGGCGTGTTAGAGGTTCTGTTGCTTACTCGGGCCTCCATTGTCATTGTACTTCCAGGATGTTCTCAAATTTTAAATACCCCTTCCAAATGGCCTTGCACTCCTTGAATGACAACAGTGCTTCTGCTATTTTCTTTCTTTGACTGTCTTGCCTGTCATATGGTAGTGCTAGCATTTGTTTGATTAACACCATATTTTGAGTGAATATCATGCTATCATAATTCAATTCACCTTAGATAACATTTCTTAAAATATGTATACATTTTTGGCACCCCTGGTATGAGTGGAGGGGCCAGTTAGATGGTTGGTTATATGGGGCAGAAGTTCATTGGGAAGATCCAGGTTGGAAAGATAATTTTGCAAATCATCATCGAATAAATGGTGGTTAAGAGAAATGAGACTGGATGAACCCAATAAGGGAGAGTGTATGTAGTTTTCATCCTGGCCAATTACTTTTATGTATCACAATTTGAAGAGATGCTTGTTAAAAATGCACATTTCTGGGCCCTACACCAGGCCTATTAAATTAGAATCTCTGAAGGTGAGATCCAGGAATGTACATTTTCAACAGCTGCCTGAGTGATTTTGTTCACTTTCCCCCATCCTTTTCTCTCTGTGTTTCAGATTCATTGATCACTTCTTCAGTGTCTAAGATGTTATGCCCATTTGGTGAACTTTCCATTCCAGACATGGTATTTTTACCTTCACAAGTTCTATTCTTTTCTTGTCTATAGCTTCTATTTCTCTCATGATATACATGTTTTTCTTTAAATCTCAAAAAAATAATAACTTTTAAAGCTGTCATCTGCTTATTCCATCATCTTTGTCATTTTTAGGTCTCTTTCTAATGATAGATTTTTTCCTTGTTTAAGAATCACATTTTTCTGCTTCTTTGCACTTTTGGTAATATTTCTGAATGCTGCACATTTTAAACATTGTGTTGTTGAATGTCAAGATTTTGTTGTCTTCCCTTAAAGATTGTTGAGCTTCATTTTGGTAGAAAGTTCGGTAACTTGGAGACCAGTTTGGTCATTCCAAGACTTCTCTCTAAGCTTTCTTAGGGCAGATGTAAAGTAACCTATACTCCAGGGCTAGTTTGGTCCCACTCCTACTTCTAAGGTATAACCTGTCCAGAGTCTCTACTGAATGCTCCATGCCTCTCCATTCTAGTGATCAGAACTCATATAATCTCCTAGCCCTATGTGAGCTCTAATAGTTACTCATTTTGTGAGTCTCCACTAGTTGTTTTTAAATGTGCTTCATGGGATTTTATTCTACCCATATACATATTAATATTCACCTAAAGTCTGATGGAAGAAACCCTATCTAGATATCTGGTGCTCTTCATCTATGTAGTTCTATTCTCTCTAGTCCTGTTTCCTGCAAATTCTAGCCACCCCAACCACCTAGAATTCTAAACTCTATTTTTTCAACTCTGCAAGATTGCTATAGTCCAGAAAGTACCTACAGGCTTAAAGCCAAGGTGGTCATGAGGCTCACATCTTTTGTTTCCCTTCTCATGCAGACCATAGCCCTGCACCAACTACCACTCAATGTCTGAAAGCAATTGAGTCATACATGTATTTGGGCTAGTTTTCTAGTTGGTCTTGTGGGTAGGAGGCAAGTTTAGTTCCAGGTATGCCAATATGGCTGGAAGTGGAAATCTTCCCAGGTTATTCAGATATATACTAAAAGTTAGGGGATATACGAGTTATCTAGGGCTGTGGTAATAAAGTACCGCAGGCTTGGAGCTTTCAACAACAGAAATGTCTGGTGGCCCAGTTTAGTAGCACAGTAGCTGGAGATTTGTGTGTGGGTAGGGCTGTGCAGGAGTGATGTGCTCAGACCTCTCCTCAGCTTGTCCACAGCTGTCTTCATCCTGTGGCTCTTCTCTCTCTGTGGGTCTCTGTGGCCCAATTTCCCTTTCAGAAAGACACTGGGCATGCTAGATTAGAGCCCACCCTCATGGCATCATCTTGGTAAAGTCTCTATCTCCCAATAAGGTCATATTGTGAGGTATTAAGTGGTAGGGCTTGAACATATGAACTTAGGTAGGGGAATGTAACTCAACCTATAGCAGGGAAATTCAGAGTCAAGTCTCAGTACCTCTCCCCTAGGTGGTTTGTCCTTTTCCTTAACCTGCCATTACACAGGACCTACCTCAGCCTTATAGCCACTTCCTTCTTTGTTTACTCTAATGTGCCTCTGTCCATTAAGAGACAAACCAGCAAGTGTTCTTAAACTGTGAAATCAGCAAGTTGGATCATTTTAGGAGGAGAACAATACTTAGTGTTTACTCCCAGAAAGATGGGATTCAATGATTCCTCTAACAATTCCATAAAAACTAACAGGCCTATAAGCTAGACACACGTTTCTAGAGTTCAGTTTGGCCTCCTTCAGATTCTAGAAATGACTACAAACACTTTTCCACAAAGGTACAGGATGTAACGGGTTTTTGTTGTTGGAGATTATAGTAGTGGGGTGGTAATGAGTCAGATTGGTGGTTGTGACAGGAAAGGCTGATAGGAAATAGATCCTTTGCTGGTTAGAGCTAGAAAAGCTCTCAGAGCTCATCACTGTAAAAGTAGGGGGATGCGGACACCAGAAGGGGGCAAGAAGTTTCCCCAGGGCAAAATGTGCAATGGAGACCAACAATCACATTGTTAGTTTATTATTTTTTGCAGCAGTGAGGGTTTGAACCCAGGGCCTTGTGCATGCTAGGGAAGCACTCCACTACTCCGCTGTACCCCAACCCCTCTTTTTACTTTTTATTTGAAGAAGGGTCTCACTAAATTATGCAGGCTGCCTCTAGCCTGGAACTTGATATCCTCCTGCCTCAGCCTCCCAAGTTACTGGGATTACAGGCATTTACATTGGCACCTGGCCACATTGTTATTTCATGTTACTTCCAAATTGATTATAGTTGTTTTTCATTGTTTCAACAAAATTGTACCATAAAGGAATCAGGGCAGGACTTATTGTCTCCATTAACAAATGACAAGACTGAGGTTTGCAGAAGTCAAATTACTTGCTCAAGGTCATACAGAAAGCCAAAAGGAGATTCAAAATTCAAATGCAAGTCTCCTGAGTTTTAATTCAGTACTCCACACTTTGTACCCCATTTCTCTGATATGTAGTTGTGGGTATTTGTTTGCATAGTGATTCTGCTTTGTAGATCCACTTGACACAGGGTCATCTTCACTCTGGCCTGAAGTGTAGACCTCTTTTCTATGTTGGCTTCCCAAGTTGCTCACAACCTACCAAACAGAATGAGCCTGAAGGGAGAAGCTGGAATGCAGCATAGCTCCTTCTAAAATGTAAACATCTCCTTAGTAAGCAGAGGTGGCAGCCTTTGGGTTCACACATCCTCACACCCTCTGATCAAAACTGTTCACTTCCATCCTTTGCTTTCTCTACCTCTAGATTCATCTCTGAACTTCTTGGCTTCAGATTTGTTTCTTGCACCCTCTCCTCACACCTGGTACTTCATGCTAGGCCTCAAACACAGATGCCTGCCTTCTTTCCTCAACCTGGGAGCTTGCCAAGCATTCTTTTTTCTTACATTCAAAGTACCTGGCACATACAAGGCACTCAATAAATATTTATTGAATGAATCTATTAATATGCCCCGTCCATAGGAATTATTTAAAAGTCTTTTTCACTAAGAGAAAATACAAACATTGCAAATCTCATATGACAATGTATAGCTTAATGAATTATCATTGGTTGAACCCCCTTATAGCCACTAACCAAATGAAAAATAGAACTTTGCCACCCATTGCAGAAGCTGTTCTTCTTCCTCCCCCACTCGTCCTTTTTCTCCTCCTTCTTTTGTTTTTGTTTGTTTGTTGCATGCTGGTGATGGAATCCAGCATCTCACACATGTTAGGCAAATGCTCTACCACTGAGTTATGTCCCTAGCCCAGAAGTCCCTTCTGTTTGATCACAACCTCCTCCTTTTTCCATGAGTAGCTACTATTTCTTCTTTGCATTTTTATTTTTTATCACTTAAATGAACATCTCCTAGATACAATTAAAAATTTGATATATCTTTTAAGTCTCATTTAATTCATAGGTTGCTCCCTGCCACATTATTTTTTTCTTTTTAAAATAAATTTTATTGTGTATATTTGAGATTTACAATAGGATATTATGATAGTGAAATGGTTAACATAGTGAGGCCTGTTACCATATCTCATACAGTTACTTTCTTTGTGGTAATAACAGCTAAAATCTACTTGTTTAACAAAAATCCCTAATAAAAAGTTTTAACTATACTCCTTGTATTTTACATTAGATCTCTAGATTTCTTCATCTTACCTTTCTGGTACTTTTTGTCCTCTGACCTACATCTTCCCATTTCCTCCTAAGCCTTACTCTTGATAAATCCTGTTTGATTATTTCTGTATATTAAACTTTTTAAAAAAATCCCACCTATAAGTGAGGTCATATAATATTTTTCTTTTTGGGTCTGGCTCATTTCCCCTGGCATAATGTTCTCCAGATACATCCAGATTGTGACAAATGTCAGAATCTCCTTCCATTGTGTATATATTACCACATTTTCCTTTATCCATTCACCCATTGATGGGCACTTAGGTTGTTTCTATATCTTGGCTATTGTGAATAATGCTGGAGTGAATGTGGTAGTACAGATATCTTTACAAGGTATTGATTTAATCTCATTTGGGTGTATATTTGCATGAGGGATTACTGAATCATATGGCAGTTCTAGTTTTAATTTCATAATGGCTGTACTAATTTACATTCTCACCAACAGTGTACAAGAGTCCCCTTTTCTTCACACCCTAGCCAACTTGTTATCTCTTGTCTTTTTGGCAATAGACACCGTAGTGGGTGTGAAGTGATATCTCATTGTGGTTTTAATTTGCCTTTCCCTGATGATCAGTGATGCTTAGCATTTTTTCATAAACCTGTTGCCCATTTGAGTGTCTTCTTTGAGAAATTTCTGTTCAGATCTTTTATCCATTTTTAAATTGAGGATTTTTTGCCATTGAGTCATACGAGTTCTTTATAAATTTTGGATATTAACCCTTTATCAGATAAATGGTTTGCAAATATTTTGCACAGTCCATAGGTTGCTGTTGCATTTTGTTGTTTCCTTACTGTGCTTTTTCTTATCATCTATTCATTGAAGAACCTGGGCCTTATGGCCTACTTAGCAAAGAGCTCCGAGATACATTATTTCTGTTTTTTCATAATCATAGCTTTTAGGTTGTTGTTGTTGTTGTTAGGTGCCATCGAGTCGGTATCCGACTCATAGCAGCCCTCTGTACAACAGGGGAAACACTATTGTCAGTGCTTCTCTGCTGTTCATAGGGTTTTCAATGGCGGATTGATTTTTGGGAGGGGGTTGCCAGGTCCTTCTCCCAAGCCTACAGCTTCTGGTGTTCCCAGGCGGTCTCCCATCCAGGTACTAACCAGGACCGACCCTGCTTAGCTTCCTAGATCTGACGGGATCAGATGCCACAGGGCTACAGCTGCAGGCAGGTTTTAGGTAGAGATTTTTAAATGCATTATATCCTGTTCAATTTACTGCGTGACTCTTCTTTTTCCTTTCTCCCCTCATGCTTGCCTTCCAGCCCTGCTGAACTACTTACACAAAGCTTATGCCTTTTCCATCCTGGTGCTCTCGCCCCTGTTCCTTCCTTCGCCCTGCTTTTTAAGTCTCAGCTTAGCCACTGCTTCTTCCTGGATGCCTCCCCAGGCCACCGATCTGACAGAGATGTCTCCCTTGTGTGTTTCCTTAGTATCTTGGTTTTCCCTTATCATAGCCCTTATCTCACTGACTGCAGTTATCTGATTATCCATCTGTCTGACTCTGAGTGACAGGAACTGTGGCTTGCTCAACTTGGCTTCCCTAGTATCTGCACAATGTGCAGCATATTACCAGGCTATCAACTGGTACTCGTTGAATGAGTGAATTGCAAACATGTGTTATTCTCTTAATGCAGTAAGAGAGTTAACATGAAACTTATTTCTATGTTCAGTTTGACTTCCTCTTTCAGAACCATTTTTTGAGAAGTGCAACAAAGTTCCTCTTCACATCCCCCTCTTCCCAATGACCTTTAGAAAGTTTGGGGTACTCCAGACTCCCCATGGAAGCTTTCCCCAGCAAGCACCTATGACACTATTCCATCCCTTGCTTTCCTGAGTGGATACCAAAAGCCCAAGTTCCCCACTTCTTATGTTCCAAGCCCCAGAGCAAGATTCAAGTTCCTTCTTTAGTGGTCCACTTCTGTCCAATGCCATGGTTTTGCAACAGGAGTTTAAGTCATTCATTTTTCTCTCCTTCCTAGGTCATCCCTATGAGCAGACAAGCATGCTGTTATTTCTTGTGTTTTAATCACACTGCCTGGCACATCTTCTGAGAGCCAAACCTCTTCTCAGAGCTTTGTTGTTGTTGTTAGGTGCCATCATAGCAACCCACATAGGGTTTTCAATGGCAGACTGTTTCGGGATTGCCTTGGGAGTGGATTGCCAGGCCCTTCTCCCATTTTTGTGGTGCTGGGAATCTAACTCAGGACCTCAGAGACTGCAGAGCAGTACTCTACCAACTGAGCTAAATCCCAGCCCTGGCAGAGATTTAGATGTCTATAAAGTCAGAACCACACCAGAGCTCAACTGCCTTAACCTGACATGGAGCGGCTGTCCTGCTTGCTGCCCCTTGTCATACCCTCAAAGTGCTTTGTATTCTGAAGCATATTTGTGGGTCTTTTGTGACCATTGGCCTTTGCTTTCGCTTTTCAGCACTTCTTTGGACTCTCTGCTGCCTCAGCTCTCATGTTATCTGGGCAGGGAGGGAAGTAAGAACACTTCAAATGGTAGCTCTTCCTTTTTCCCTGGACTCTTGGTCAGAGCTGGTGGGATTATAAAAGTGTCAGGCATAAATGAAGCTTGTTAGTTGTTGTTGTTAGGTGCCGTCGAGTTGGTATCCGACTCATAGTGACCCTCTGTACAACAGGGGAAACACTATTGTCACTGCTTCTCTGCAGTTCATAGGGTTTTCAATGGCAGATTGATTTTTGGGAGGGGGTTGCCAGGTCCTTCTCCCAAGCCTGCAGCTTCTGGTGTTCTCAGGGGGTCTCCCATCCAGGTACTAACCAGGCCCAACCCTTCTTAGCTTCCAAGATCTGACGAGATCGGATGCCACAGGGCTAAAGCTGCAGGCAAATGAAGCTAGAGATACAAAAGACTTCCTGTCCCATTGGTCACCATGCCTCCTAGCAGAACCACACTTCCGGCTGTCACAATTGCCACTGCACAGAAAAGAAAACCACAGATCTATAAATCTCTCCCCTTGCATTTGCCAAATGCAGCATTGAGAGTCTCCCATGGAAAAGCCACGCTGTTGGCCTTTTACCATTCTCTGTACTCAGTTCCCAGTTCAGGCCAATGCCATTGATGGTTCCCTGCAACAGAAAGTAAGGACACGCTCTCCATGCAGGCTGGCCCAGGGGCATGAGACAAACAAGGGACACCTAAGTGTAAGAAGATACAAAACTTAAAGAGGTTCCTCACTTTCCCAAATTGTGAGTGTGTATCGCATTACTAGACTCCCCACGAGTGACCCATCCCTAATCATACAGTAGAGCAGATTAGAAGGTGGCACATTGTCCTTTAACAGAAAGTGTTTCTCAGTAGAATGGCTGCTTTGCTTCTTTCCTGCTGTCCTTGCTGTGACCCAAGTGTCTTGGCAGAGCCTAAGAAGCAAGAGCAGTTGGTCCAGTAACTCCATGTTGAATTTCTTTTGCAGGCCTGGCGCAAGCGGTGGTTTGTCCTCCGGAGGGGCCGCATGAGCGGCAACCCTGATGTCTTGGAGTACTACAGAAACAAGCACTCCAGCAAGCCCATTCGCGTGATAGACCTCAGTGAGTGTGCGGTGTGGAAGCATGCAGGCCCTGGCTTCGTTAGGAAGGAATTTCAGAATAATTTCGTGTTCATTGTCAAGACCACTTCCCGTACATTCTACCTGGTGGCCAAGACTGAGGAAGAAATGCAGGCATGGGTGCACAGCATCAGTCAGGTCTGCAACCTCAGTCACCTGGAGGATGGTGCAGGTGAGAGCAGAGTTGGGCTCCTGTGTGCTAAGGGATGAGCTGGGGTGCTGTACCTGCACTGGAGAACCACTGTAGAAAAATGAGGCAAGATCCCAAGCCCGCTTCCCCGAAGAAATTTCGACAGGCTAATTTATATAAGAGGTATTCCAGCTAAATACAGTACAGTACAGGAAATTGCCATCATTCACTTGGTTCTAGGATTCAGATCCAAATTGGAAAGGCAAGATCCATTCACACACTTAGCATTGCAGGTGTCTGCAGGGGAAATAAGCTGGAAATTTTCTCTGGACCACCTCTGGGCAGCAGAAGCAATTGACCCAATCTCAATATCTATTTCTCTCTCTCTCTCTCTCTCTCTCTCTCTCTCTCTCTCTCTCACACACACACACACACACACACACACACACACACACACACACACTCATGTGCACACTCACATACACACCCTTCCCATGTATATATACCAAGTATATTATAACCTAAGGTTACAGTCGCTTCCATTCATTAATTTTGTTGCTGAGCCCTGGCATTATTGCACACTACTCTGATCCCCAAAATATGGGATTTTGAATCTAGTTTCTTTTAGCTTCTTAGTCTAGAAGACAATCCTTACCCCTAAATCTGGTCTATAGTTGCTTCAATATTTCCATAGTTACTCTATGTTTTTGACCATCTGCCACTGAAATATCCACATTATAACACTAGGTGGCAATGGGGACTCAGAGTTGCATCTCTCTCTAGGACAGACACATGAGACTGTGCTTCCTGAGGACAGACTCCTTTTCTTTTCATGAGCCAGTGAAGCTTGTTAAGTGAAGCTATTTAGTAACACTGGGAAGCCTTGAGAGCTCTCAAAGAAAAGGAAATGAAGGGATGGCTAGAGTTGGACACCAGGCAAACCAAGCAGAGCCTTCCTGACCAACTCTTCCAGCCCTACCACTCACTCTTTATCACCATATTCCCCACCTCCAGCCCAAATTACATACATATTCATGTATCCTCTTATGTGTCTCCTCTGTTTCTTTCCTCATCCAGGTGTTATCCCAAAACATGTGTGTGTGTGTGTGTGTGTGTGTGTGTGTGTAATATATATGGAAATATATATGGATATATATATGAAATTATATATATGACAAAAAATATATATATATGGTGGGTAAGGAACCAGACAAAACCAGAATACTCTGCCCTGACATAAAGTTGGAGAAAGCCAGGAAATTCCCTTAGGATTCCTTTCATTGCCTCAGTTTTTAGGAGACTATAAGGGCAGAGTCCTCTTCATCTGAGAACCACACCAGAAAAGCTTCCTTGTGACTTTTCATATAGAGTTTGTTGTTGTTAGGTGCCATTGAGTTGGGTCCAACTTATAGTGACCTGATAAACAACAGAATGAAACATTCCCTGACACTGTGCCATTCCCAGCACTATGTCAGTGCTTCTCTGCTATCTGTAGGGCTTTCAATGGCTGATTATTTTGGGATTGCTTTGGGAGTGGGCTGCCAAATCCTTCTCTCATTTTTCCAGTGCTGGGGATTGAACTCAGGGCCTTAGAGAGTGCAGCCCTTGTGTATGTATACACAGAGAAAATTACATATATATGGGTATATATACACATATATGTATATATAAAATTATAATATTTATTATATATATCTATATGCACACACATATAGAGAGAGAGAGGGAGAGGGAGAAAGAGAGGGAGTTTGGTACTATCTCAGGCTTCAGGTATCTCGTGAGAGTCTTTGAAATGTATCCTCTGCAGATATGCAGATAAAGAAGGACTACCGTATGTGGGCGGCTGGAGTTTAGATCAGTAGGTAGAGTACTGCTCTGTACTTTCTGAAGCCCTGGGTTCAATCCCCAGCACCGCAAAAGTGGGAGAATGATGTGGCAGCCCACTCCCAAAACAGTCCTGAAATAATCAGCCATTGAAAACCCTATGAATAGCAGAAAAGCACTGACATAGTGTGGGGCATGGCACAGTGTCAGGGAGTGTTCCATTTTGTTGTCCATACATAGGGTTGCTATGAGTCAGACCCGACTTGACGGCATCTAACGTATTTCATGCTTTTTACATCTTAACTAAGCATTTATCATACACTATGGCCATGATCATAACTTTCACAGTTAGCCAATGTTGCCATCTCAACCTAGGACTTTTTTATTTCCTTAATAAGTCAAAAAATTCGCCTTTTCACTAAGACAACACTTTATTGCTTCTCTTTCACATATCCAAATTGCTAACATCTGCACTTTTGCACTTTGGGACAATTGTGAAGAAAACTAAGGATCACTTGAAAACAATCATTGTGATACCATAACAGTTGATTTGATAACCAAGAGGGCTGCTAAGTGACTAATGGGAGAGCAGTGCATACAGTGTAAATATGCTGGAAAAAGGGATGATTCACGTTCTAAGCAGCACAGAATGGATGGCACAATATTTCATCATATCAGAATGGCCTGCAATTTGAAACTGAATTGTTTTACAATGATATGTTTGTATGGAAATGTCATAATGAAACCTATTAATTTGTATACTAAAACAATTACTAGTAAAAAAGACATTTTGGATAGAAAAAACCTTATGAATTACTTATTTCCAGAATTTTCCACTTCATATTTTCAGATCAAATTTGATTGCAGGTAAACTGAAACTGTGGAAAGTAGAACTATATAGTGTTGAGTTCTGTCTCCAGCAATCTTAGAGTAGTCAGTACATTGTCCAAGGAGCTCTATTAAAATGTGTTTGCATATTAACTTGTCTTATCCCCACACTGCTTCTATGGCATATGTGCTATTATTATCTCCACTTTACAGAGAAGGAAACTTGAAGAAAGTAGATGGTAACTTGCCCAAGATCATGATGCCTATGTAGTAGAGTCTGGACTTGAACCGGGTCAGTTCAGTGTCACTCTGACTCAAGAATCCTGTACTGGCAACTCGGTTCAAAGGAAAACTAAAAACAGGCTTTTCACTGGCCATTTGTGATCTGGAATTCTTATTGATTCCTGATCCAAATTCTTCCTAGGGCCATATTCTCAGGTAATGGGGAGAATGTTAATCCTCTTGCAAAAAATTGACTTGTCTAGCCATCAGAACACAATGTTTCTTTCCTTCTCTTTACTTAGAACAATTATTACCATGATTATTTGTTACTTGTCTGACTCCTCTGTTAGAATATAAACTCCAAGATCTGGGTCTCAGCTGCATCATCAAGGTGAGGACAGTTCTCGTCTCACAGTGGATGCAACACTAGATATTCTATGTAGAAATAAACACACATACCTATATCTACATATGTATATGTGCATACATACTGTCAGTTAGACTTTTCACTGCTGTGACAGATACCTGGGAATAACAACATGAAAGAGGAAAAATTCATTTTGGTTTCATGGTTTTGGAGCTTTCTTTTCATGGTCAGTTTGTTCCATTGCTATGGGCCTGTGATGAGACAGCAAAAGCATGTGGTGGAGCAAAGTCACTCACTTCATGGTGACCAGGAAGCAGAGGGAGAAAATGCCTGCACTCGGTGGCTTTCCTTCTTCCCCTTTTGTTCTGTCTGGGACCTCAGCCTATAGGGTGGTGCTCCCCACATTCAGGGCAGGGCTTCCTCCCTTAGTTACTCCTCTCTGGAAATGCCCTCACAGACATACCCAGAGGTCTGCTTCACTAATCTCCTAGGCAACTCTCAATCCATTCAAGTTGACAAGCAGGATTAATCATCATAACTCACCCCTTGTCAACTTGACAGCTAAATACATCTCTTTAAACCATACTCAATCTCCAAATGAAGACAATAAGGAGGTCATGATTCCATCTGACATGATATAACTATCCTGGGTACAACTGAAAACATACCACTTCCTTCCCGAGTCTCAATAGTTTCAGCATTGCTCAAAAGTCCAAATCTAAAGTCTCCACTGAGACCCAACTCAATCTCTTAGCTATGACCTCCTATAGAAATCAAGAAACAATTTACATACTCCCAACATACAATGGCACAGAGTAAACATTCCCATGACAAAAGGGAGGAATGGGGGCAAGAAAGCAGGGATGGGACACAAGCAAGACCAAAACTCAGCAGGGTCTCCATGTCCTGCATCCAGTGCATGGGGTGGCATGACATGAACTCTAATGGGCTTGGGAAATACCACCCCTACAGTGCTGCCAGCTGAACCCCATATGGCCTCTCTCCTGGACTACCTCTGCTCTCTGCCTGCAGCTTTCCTCTACAGATGGTCCAACTTCCTAGGCCTCCACTATACCTCCAAGTTCACTCTCACAGATTCAGGCATCACCCTCCCATGGGCTGCTCCCCAAGAATCCGACCCTACTACACATTGCCTGGGCTCTCAGGCTTTCCTTTGAAATCTGAGTGGAAGCCTCCCTGACCCTCCAACTCTTGGATACTGCATGCCTGCAAAACCACCATCATGTGGATAATTCCAGCATCTGTCTCTAGCTCAAGTAGTAGCTGAACTCCCTTGGAACACAGATGCAGAAACCTCTGAGTACCTGGTGGCTGAATCTGGGTAAACACCCTGTGTGGGTGGAGTGCCCCAATGGTACTGTCTTCTCCAGAAAAAGTCTCTCAAATGAGTTTACACTTTTACACCTTTGACCCTATTATGGGTATGGTCTCAGTGATTTCTGAGATCTCCTCAAGTCATTTTTCTTATTGTCCTGGTGCAAAGTACTTGGCTTCTTTTTAATGGAGCTAATCTCTTCAGAAACCATGACTTCCTTAGTCCTAACTTCATATGTTTTTTTTTTCTGGTCAAACTGCAAATCTTTCAAGTCTTTCTACTCTGCTCTTTGCTCCTGATTCTCACTGTAAACCTGGCTAAAAGTAGCTAGCAATCCCCATGCAACAGCCTGAATGCTTGAGATGCCTTGAATTTTCCTCTGCTATGCTAATTAGTGCATACCATTTAAACTCAGACTCCTACATGTCAGGACATGCACAAAATGCAGAAAAATTCTTTGTCACAATGTAGCATGAATGCTTTTCAGTCCAGTTCCCAAAAGAGTCCTCTTTCCCATTTGATACCTTGTGAGCATAGTCTTTTCTGTCTTTATTCTCACACCATTCTGGTCTTCTGAGCTCCCACCAGCATCACCCATTAAGCTCTGTTTTAAAGCATTCTAGGGCTTCTCTGCCACGTATTTCCAAATTCCTCCCACAAACCAATTTTCAAGGTTTTTGAATGACATAATCACAAATAGAGCAATGATCTCATGCCTAGTACCAATTTTCTGTTAGTCAGTATTTGTTGTTTTGATCAATACCTGAGAGAAACAATTTAAAAGGAAGAAAGATTTATTCTCACTCACAGTATTTTTTGTATTTTATTTATACATGTTAGTGGGATGTAGAGTAATGTCATTTGATATATCCATCATGCAAGTATTGAATCCATTTTATTTATACTTCCATCTCCTTAAACATTTTACAGAACAGAATAAATGAAAGAAAAAAGAAAAAGAAATGTATGGACTTGCATGCTGTATTTTGCAATTTTTTCTCTCCCTCTTTACTCCTCTCTGTTTTCTCCCTCTGCTCTCCCCCTTCCCACTCATAGTTTTAGAGGTTTCAGTCTATAGTTGGCTGGCTCCATTGCTTTAAGCCTGAGGCGAAGCAGAACATCATGGCAGCAGGAGTATGTGGCAAAATCTGTTCACCTCATAGTGTCCAGGAAGCAGAGAGGGGGCCTGGGACAAGATATATCCCTCAAGTACACACCCTGATGATCTACTTCCTCCAACCAGGCCCCACCTCCCACTACTTCTCAATAATCCCATCAAATTATGGATCCATCAATGGATTAATCCATTGGTTAGGTCAGAGCCCTTAAGATCCAATCACCTCTCAATGACTGAATCCACCAGCTAGGGGTCAAGCCTTCAACACATGAGCCTTTTGAGGGATAATTCATATCCAAAGCATAACACACAGGCATAAGTGCATGTGTAAGTATATGCATGCAGACTTTTAATGCACAAATACACATTTATGTGTACATATACTGGAGGTGCCAAAGATGTATGCACATTTTAAGAGATGTTATCTATGTATCACTTTTCTAAGTTGAATTGAATTGTGGTTGCAGTGTATAGTATGACTTTCACTCAAAAGATGGTGTTAATCAAATGAATGCTAGCTCAAATAAGCATACAACACATTCTTAAAACAGCAAAATGGAAAGTTTTTGTCCCAAGATGTGTATACATTGTTTGGCACTCTCTGTATATTTGTTGAGTGGATAAACAATGATGTAGGGCCATGAAGAAGCAGTATGTAAACTAACTGCGGATTTTTAGACTAAGAATGCTTGTGGGTTTTTTTTTCTCTCTCTCTCTCTTAATTGATTCAACACTTCACTTTTGGAACATTGGCCTTCTTTCCCAGACATTGTTTATAGCTTGAGGAAATGGTCCCCTCTGTCAGTACAAACATTAATTGTGATTTGCATCTTCTATTTGGCTTCTTGGATGCTGTTTGAGAAATTTTGAGTGAGTGTTATAGTCATTCTTAAAACACTAACCTGGGTAATGATTTCTCCAGCAGATTCCATGGAGTGCCTCTCTCACATGCCCTCCTCCCTCCAGCCATCCCCTGCCAACTCCCTTCATATCACTCATGCTGCCAGCTCCTCCTTGCCAAGAGATAACCCAAACAGTAATACCATAGCCATTGAGGAAACCAGAAGTGAGTCAGAGTTTCTCTTCCTTCCTGATTATCTGATTCTGTCCAACTGTGAGACTGGAAGACTGCACCATGCCAGGTATGCTTATGCCCGGGACTCTGTCTGAGCTGGGCCTTCTAGAATGCTCTCCTTTGTTCACAGGACCCACACTGCCTCCTTTTTCTGCGGAATGTGTCTCTGAGATATGCTCAGAGTGCCTGATCAAATCAGTCTGTTTAGTGGAATGTGTTTTCTAGTGGGTGTATCTGTTGTCACCTCTGTTATTACCACTGTCAAGATGAGGACAGATCACTATCAGCCAATATGTAAGATGAAGCAGTGTATTAAACAAAATGAGTCATGTATTTCAGCATTGTGGCTTTCATTTCTAACCTTGCATTTTCATATGCATCTGATGCTTATAGGATGAAAAAAATCAGCAACCTCTTCTTTCCTATACCAAGGGGTTGGTGTATCTGAGAGTTGTAGAGAGAATGTGACTCAAACAGTGGAATTGGCAGAATGGGAATGAGGCCAGCATGAATTTTGTGATTGGTAGATGGCTGCATATCAGTCAAATTTACATGCTTTTCTTCCCTCAGTCTTCCCACCAGATGTGATAGCTGGTCAAACTCAGACTACTCATTGGAACAGACTTCATTTGATGATGTTTTTGTTGATGGCCTGCAGCCACTACCCTCCAGTAATTTGGTCCACTCCTCAAGCCATGGGAATGGATCTCAGGATGTGCCTTCCACAAGGCCCCAGGCTGCTCTGATCTGGAATAGAGAAACCAATGGTCCATCCTGGGACCACTTGTCTTCTTCATCATTGCTGGAAACTTCTATAAATCTCACCATTCATGTAGATAAAAACCAAGTTTCCTTGCCCTGTGGGGCAAAAGACCTAAACATTATGGCCCACACTCCACCTCCCCGCCCTCCTAAGCCAAGCCATCTCTCTGAACGGCGCCAAGAAGAACAGTTCCTGTGGAGTGGATACAACATCAGCAAGAAGACAGAATGCACTCTGGTGCCAAGAAGAACCTCTCTTTCTGGTTTAGATCACATGAGAACCTGGAAAGGTAAGTGTCAGGTACAGAGAAAAGCCTGGACAAAGATGGCCCTGCTCCTCTTCATGCCTTGTGCCCACATGAGGACCTTGCTCAAACCAGTCTAGACCCAGAATGGAGCTGGGTTCTTAGTGGAAGCACTCAGCCTGAAGGCAGTATTCTTCAGCTCCTGGGTTGCCCCATTTGTCCTTTGACCTTAGGTTGCTATATATGCTGCAAGAAGCTAGAGCCCTGGCCCCTTGTGATGGGCTTGCCTGTGTGAGTAGTAGTTTCCCCACCTGAGACTGAGGGGCTAGGGTTTGTTTAGAGTCACTCATGAATACACTTGGTACAAAAGAGGATGTATTTTGCTTCAGTTTGGCCCCATTCCCTTCTTAGCCTCTCACAGGCATAGTGAGCCCCAAGGCTGTCGACCATAGCTCCTTCTTTTTCTCCACAATCTCATCATCCTCACTCATCAGCCTCCCTGACATGTTCTTTCAAATTCTCACTGGCTATACATTAGTGATGTCACTTTTTATCCAGCTGTTCCCATCAACATGATTCTAACCCAACCCCATCAATCTGGTACATTGGCCTATTCTCCTGGAGCCCCTTTCCCCTTTTCTGTTAAGGCCATTTAATTTCACAAGGTTCCCTTGCAACTTTTATTACAGTCTGTCTTCTACCACCCCTTTTAACCCACCCAACCTAAGCATTTTACTGTTCTCTCTTATGTCAAACAGACACAAACACAAATTCATGTTATCTCTCTCCTTCTGAGTTTAATCATTCATACACAACTACCTACTAAGGCCATGTATTAAAGGAATTACTGAGAGTGGGAGGCATCCAAATTTGTTTTCATAGCTCTCATTCTGCCACAGGGAATAAGTCCCTCTGGCAGAGACTTGGCCCAAAATCCCTAGAGATATAACCATTACACATGGTGGCTTCCTTCTGACACCCCCAGTGCAACAAGCGTGTGCTGATTATACAAAGGTTCTAAATGCCCTAATATATGTGAGCAGTGACAAAAGGAGGAAATAAAAGTAGGTAAATAGATCTTAGAAAGTGAAATGAATAAAACTAGTAGATTAATGGGATATGAAAATGAATAAAAAATCTCAAATTTAAGAACGAAATAACAAATAATTTGAAATTTCAAAACAGACAAAAAATAGCCAATTTGTGTCCTTTCACGTGAAGGCAAACAAAGGTTAAGAACTAATTAAAATACAGATTTTGGCCATGGAGAAAGAACAAAACAACAGTGGTGAACAGAAGCAAGATGGGCCAGCAATGTAGAGGGAACACATGAAGTTCGGTGTTCCACCTTTCCCATTGTGATCCACCTGACATCAGTGTTTGTGTGTGGCAGCAAAGTGTGGTAAATGTTCACTTTGTCCAGCTGGGTCTCCATCTGCTGCCACAGCCCACTGTATTGGAAAGGCTGTCCTGTCTCTGTGGCCTCCAGTACCACCTCTGTCATAAATGAAATGCCTGTGTATGTGAGTGTCTGAGACTGTGCTTTGCTTTCTATCCCATGGGGTCCAGATTGCACCAATACCACACTCTCTTAAGTACTGTATCTTTCTATTTTGGTAGCCAGTGGAGGAAATACTCTCACCTCTTCTTCAAAGTGCTTTGCCTATTCTAGAGTCAATTTTAGAGTCAGCTGGTCAGGTTCCAAACACACATATTCAAATAATTGGTGATTTGAGGAGTATTACATCATATCTATGGGCTGGGGTTTAGCTCAATTAGTACAGGGCCACTCTGTACTTTCTGAGGAGTCAGGTTCTCCTGAAGCAATCTTGAAATAATCAGCTATTGAAAACCCTAAGAGGGTCACTAGGAGTCAGACCCAACGAGAGGGCACCTAACAACAACAACATCAAATCTATAGATCAATTGGTGAAGATTTCACATCTTCACAATGTTAACTTTTCCAATCCATGAACAGGAAACATCGTTCAATTTATGTATGCCTTTTTTATTTTAAAATATTTAATTGGCAAATGTTGTTGTTAGGTGCCCTCCAGTCAGGTCTGATTCATAGCAACTCTCATAAAGTTTAAAATGGCTGATTATTTTCAGGATTGTTTTGGGAGTGGGCTGCCGTATCCTTCTTCCATAACTGACACATAGATTGTATATGTTTAGCATGTATAATGTGATGATTTCATATACCTGTACACTGTGTAATATTATCACCATGCACACTGTACGTTAGATCCCCAGAAATTGCTCATCTTATAGCTAAAAGTTTGTATTGTACCCTTTGACCAATATCTCATTTCCTTGTACTCTCAAGTTGACTTTTTTTAGAGTAAACGTGACTGAGATCATGCAGTATTTTATTTTTCTTTGTCTGCTTTTTTTCACTTTACATGTCCTCCAAGCTCATCCATGCTGTTACAAATTATAGAATTTTCTTCTTTTTATGGATGAATAATATTCATATGTGTATGTTGTTGTTAGGTACTATTGAGTCAAGTCCTACTCATAGTGACAGTGTGTGTGTGTGTGTGCATATATACATACATATATACAATTGTATATATACAATTGTGTGTATATGAATATATGTGTATGTCACATTTTTTTATCCATTCATCTGTTGATGGACACCTTGGTTAATTCCATACCTTAACTAGTGTGAATAGTGCTGCAGTAAACATGGGAGTGCAGATGTCTCTTTGACACACTGATTTTATTTCCTTTGGATATATAACCACTACTGGGATTCCTGGATCATTATGTTGTTGTTGTTGTTAGGTGCCGTCGGGTCGGTATCCGACTCATAGCGACCCTCACAGGGTTTTCAATGGCTGTTTCGGGATTGCCTTGGGAGTGGGTTGCCAGGCCCTTCTCCCATTTTGGCGGTGCTGGGAATTGAACTGGGGACCTCAGCGACTGCAGCGCAGCACTCTACCAACTGAGCCAAATCCCAGCCCTAGATCATTATGGTAGCTCTATTTTTAATAATTAAGGAATCTTCATGATGTTTTTCATAATTTTTCTACTACCAACATTGTGTAAGTGTTCCCCTTTCTCCATGTCCTTGTGTGCATTTGTTATTTTTGTCATTTTGATGACAGTCATTTTAACTGAGATGATATCTCATTTTGCTTTTGACTTGATTTTCACTGCTAGTTAGGGATATTGAGCATTTTTTCATATACTTGGTGGCCATTTCTATGTCTTCTTAGAAATGTCTATTTAGCTCTATTGACTATTTTAAATTGTGTTTCTTGTTTTTTGTTATTGGATTTTTTAGTTCCTGGAATATTCTGAATATTAATCCCTTATCATACATACTATTTACACTTATTTTCTCCCATTCTTTTTTTAATTGGAAATTTTTAATGTACACCTTCATGTGATTCATTCTGACATGCTTTTCATTGTGACATTTCCATATGTGCATTTTGATGTACATTATTCATATAGGTTCCCCCTTACACTCTTGTATGCTCCCCCCCCACCCTCTCCATCTAAGTCTTCTCTATCATTTACTTGGTAATATTTTTCTATAT
>VMDO01017852.1:0-43798 GCA_007922755.1 Pedetes capensis
TCATTGTGACAATTTTCATATATGCAATTTGATAAACATTATTCATATAGGTTACCCCTTACCCTCCCCTATGTTTCCCCCCCTTCCCATCTAAGTTTCCCATCCAAGTCTTCTCTATCTTTTACTATGTAGTATTTTTCTATATGTCCTTGGGTTCCATTTCTGTTTAAGATAGAAACTTTTCCTGTAGTGGTCTTTGGTTTTATCTTGTTAGAACAATTACATGTGATTTCTAGTCCATTTATATTAACCTCATTCTTATCTTCCCTCCCCCCTTTTTATTATGATCTGACCTTTGAGTAGGATTTTTCCTTCTTGTAATTTTGAATCAGCTCCCTCATATGAGTGAGAACATGTGTTGTTTCTCTTTCTGAGCTTGTGTTCGTTCACTTAAAATAATTAATTCAGTTTCTTATTCAAGAGGTATTTTGAAGTCAGTGTACCTTGGCAGTTCCATCTATGGCAAAGCGTAAAACTTATCTCTCCCTTAATTCCATACCCTTCCATTCTCATTAGAAGGTGAAGCTTGAAGTCTAGCATCATGGTACTGGCCTGTAATCCCAGCAACTTGGGAGGCTGAGGCAGGAAGATCACAGGTTCAAGACCAGAGGCAGCCTGCATAACTTAGTAAGCCTCTGTCTCAAAATTTTAAAAAATGGCAAAAGGGCACTGGGGTGCAGCTCAGTCATAGAGTGCTTGCTGAGCATGTGCAAGATCCTAGGTTCAACCCTCAGTACTGAAAAGAAAAAGAAGACGGAAGAAAAGTAAGAGGAGGAGGAGGAAGAGCAAGAAAAACTTGATTATTATCTTTATTATTCCCCAAGACAGTGACTGACTACACACTGATTATGTTCGCAAGGTAAGCAGAATGGTATCTGTATCCCATTGCTGCTGTGTGACTTCACTAGAACAGCAAAATTTCTGACATAAACCCCCCTGAAGATATATCTGAGATATAGGGAAGGCTGTTAAGAGAGGTTGGACTTTGCAGTGTCACAGGAGAAGAGGAATGACTACATAATTGGTCCCAAGTATGGAGTCCCTTAAGGTGTAGGGCTGCATGTCACTGCATAATTTCCACACATGTGAAGCTAGTCCTTGGATGGGCTTAGGCACTCGAAACTTGTTTTAGCTTGTGATCCCTGTGCTGGTATGAGGAACAGTCAGCTTTTAAATTCTGTTGCCCCAGGAGGTAATGGTTAATCCCCTCCCCAACACATACACTTCTAAACCATTAAAGAACAAACATGAATTCTCAGGGATAGTATAATTCAAATATATATGGAGGAAAGAAAATATTCTCCTAACCACTTCATAATTTTTGAGGCATCTGTCTCAATGTGAAGTCGTGTTTCACACTGTTATGTTTCAAATTATTATGCCAAATCATGCCAACTGGGTACATAATGACACATTGTCTTAGATAAGACATTTTTCCTTGTGAGGAAGAACTCAATTTAGCTACTTCTTCCAATTTAAAAAGGTTGTTAGCAGATTGTATAAGTGTTAAAAGTATTTTCTCCATTATAAGCATTTTAAAAACCAGAACAGGGGCTGGGGAAGTGGCTCAGTGGTAGAATGCTTGCCTAGGATATGTAAGGCCCTAGGTTTGATCCTTAGGAATGTAAAAAATATTAAAATAAAATAAATAAATGAAAAGAAAAAGAAAAACTGTACCAAAGCATTTCAGTAAAACAACCTCTCAAAACCCATAGTCCAGTGAAAAATTTGAAATAATATAATTTTATGGGGAGATCCTCCAAGAGTGTAAGCTTACATACAGATGAGCACAAATATAGTTCAAACCTTCAGCCAACACGGGTGGTGGAGGTCAGAAAATGGAAATGTATTTGGTAATGCTTGTTGTTGTGGGTCTCTTGTGTTTCTTCACATCTTGTTAGTAGACACACGGACAGCTGCATTTCAGATAATATTTTAAAAGAGGTTAAAGAGGGAACAGAGTTAGAAGACAGAGCAGAGTACAGTTTTGCTTGTTAATGTGTCTCTCCAGGGAAAAGACTGGGCAGGTCTCCTGGCAGCCCACTGTAAAACACTGGGGTTTCCAAAACTCAGGATTCTTTAGCTGTGATGTAAACCCACTGTGTCAAACTGTTCTATCCGGGGCACTTCCTATCAGCCTGTGAGACTTGCTAGGCAAAAGCAACTGGCCTGCAAAGCTCATACTGCTTTCTATGCTGTGAGATATAAAAAACTCATCTCTGACCCTGGAGTCTTGTGTCGCCTGCCAGTATATGTGACATTAGCAGGGTTTTATTGTTGTTGGTGGTGGTTAGTTATTTGTTTTTGTGGCACTGGGGAGTTGAACACAGGGCCTGATGCATGCTTTTTTGCAAGAGCGCAACCACTGAGCTGTACCCTCAGCCCAGTTTTTACTTTGTATTTTGAGACAGGGTCTCACTAAGTTACACAGGCTGCCTCTGGCCTCAGACTTGCAATCCTCCTGCCTCCACTTCCTGGGTTGCTGGGATTAATGGATTAAAGGTATACACCACTGTTACAGGCTTGCTGTTTATTTTTTGTTTGGTTTTGTTTTTTCCCTAAGCTTGTCTTTAGGGAAAAAAAATCTTATATCTTTCACAATTCTTCATAGTGTTACCCCTACTTTAACCTTTTGTATAATAGGCAAGTAAATAAGTAAATAACTCTGAGTGAATGTTATCTAAATTCTAGCCCTTTTCCATTACATAACTGTGACAAAACATAGACTTCTGTCTGTTAATATAATTTATTACGTACATCTATAGCTACTAATGCAATCTCAATCACATTTATTGATTGTTTGATTGATTGATTGATTGCAGTACCTGGGTTGGACCCAGGGCCTTGCACATGCATTGAAAATGCTGTTCCCATGGCCCTTTTTTATTTTTTAAAATTTTGAGTCACTGAAATTACAGGCATCTATCACCATCCCTGCCATAATCACTTAAAAAGAAAAAAACTTATTTAGTACCTATTATAGAAAAGTTGGTGATGTATAGATTGTAAAAATTTTAATGTACTGGAAACAAATTATAAGGTATTATCCTAAGTATTTTTATACAGAGAGAACTATACATAACCCTAATAATGGAAGTGAATAGATGTAAACTTCAGTATACATTGTTGTTATTGTTGTTGTTGTTGCTGTTAGGTGCCATCAAGTCGGTATCCAACTCATAGCGACCCTCTGTACAACAGGCGAAACACTATTGTCAGGGCTTCTCTGCTGTTCCTAGGGTTTTCACTGGCAGATTGATTTTTGGGAGGGGGTTGCCAGGTCCTTCTCCCAAGCCTACAGCTTCTGGTGTTCCCAGGCGGTCTCCCATCCAGGTACTAACCAGGCCCGACCCTGCTTAGCTTCCAAGATCTGACGGATCGGATGCTACCGGGCTGCAGCTGAAGTCTCAGTATACATAGGGTCCAATATTGATTCTGTAAATTATTACCTCTATAGGGCTGATTTTTTTCCCTTCCATCAGTGAAACTTTACATTTTATACCTCTTTTGTTAGTTCTCCTTATTGATTCTATGTTTTGATAGATTTATCAGCCATGCACTACTCATGAAGTGAAATCTTTTCAGATCTTTAGTATATATAGTATATTTAGGTAGGCAGAAGACTGGACCTGCTGGAGGATGATATACTTGGGAAACAGACCTTTGAGTCTCCCATTCCAAGTAAACACTAGGGAAAGTACACATGCTGTTATCAATCACTTACACATGGTAGAGCATTTCTAAAGTCTTTAGTACATTCAAAAAGGACAGGATGGTTTAAAAACATTGTGAACAGAAGGAGGGAGTTTTCTTGAAAATGTGGTGGGCTCCCCATCCTAATCAAGGAAACTTCCTTTTGTCTGTGGCATTCCCAGGAACCTGAAGGATGAAGAAGATTGTTGCTCTTTCTGGGATTAATGCTTTGGCCTGCAGCCGTAGCACTGTGGCGTCATATGTTGGAAGCTAAGCAGGGTCGGGGCTGGGATTTAGCTCAGTTGGTAGAGCGCTGCACTGCAGTCTCTGAGGACCAGAGTTCAATTCCAAGCACTGCAAAAATGGGAGAAGGGCCTGGCAATCCACTCCCACAGCAATCCCGAAACAGCCATTGAAAACCCTATGAGGGTCTCTATGAGTTGGATACTGACTCGATGGCACCTAACAACAATAACAACAAGCAGGGTCAGGCCTGGTTAGTGCCTGGATGGGAGACTGCCTGTGAACATCAGGTGCTCTAGGCTTGGGAAAAGGACCCAGCAACCTACTCCCCCAAATCAATCCACCATTGAAAACCCTATGAATAGCAGAGAAGCACTGACAATAGTGTTTTGCCTGTTGTACGTAGGGTTGCTGAGTGAGGTATCGACTCAGTAGCACCTAACAATAACTACCACCACCTTCGGTTAATTTACACAGTTTTCCTTATGAAGTGAAGTTCTGCACCTCACTCAGTAACATCATTGTGACCCTTTTGACATTACACATCTTTGTATTTTGAAATAGCAAAAATAGGTTAATGACAAACATTTTCAACCAACCATTACTGCTTCCAGTAGTCTTTGGGGACCAGTGGCTCTAGAACAGGAACAACTAGACTAGAACACTTCCAAAATCCTCTACTTCTCTGTAATAGTCCATTAGCTTCAAAATAATATTGCATCACAAATTTTCTACTAAAAGTAGCCTTTTTGCTGGTACAAGCCTATCTTCAGCAAGGCAATGAAACTAGTAAATCTTAAAGAATTTTAAGTTTTGACTGTGGTTATTATGGCTCTGGGTTTAGCTCAGTTGGTAAAATGCTGCTCTGTACTCTCTAAGGACCTGGGTTTGATCCCTAGTGCTGCAAAAATGGGAAAAGGACATGGCAATCCATTCCCTAAGGAATCCCGACACAACCAATCATTGAAAACCCTATGAGGGTCACTGTGAGTTGGATTCAACTGGAGAGCACCTAATGACAATGACTATGTGTACTATAAAATAACTTTTTTAATAGGTATAATGAGATTTAAGTTTATTGTTCTAGTGTTGCAAAGTCCTGAAATATCTTTATTTTCTAATCTTACACAATTACTCTATATTTTCCTAATTTTTAGTTTTTTACTTATATGCAAATGTCTAATGATAAAATAAGTATTTTTTATAAGCAATGATGTAGAAGTCTTAAAATTTTAAGAAATTCTTCTTGCATACATTATTGATTTATAGATTGCAAATAAAAGTTTTTAGGCATAGTGGTGATTTGCCCCTATAAAGATATTTCAAATGGAAGAGAAACTTTAACTGGAGTTATTGATAATTGATCGTTGATAGTCATTCTCTAAATTCATCTACATAAACCAATTGACCATCAAAATCAAAGATTGTTCTCAGCCTATCTCCTTAATGTCAGCTTTTCTCCATTTTGGAGTTGACTGGATGCCGAGAGCAGCTAGTTAACTCTATAGTGGAGAAAAGGTACAGGCAAAATGCTTATGTCAAAATTCAATGAATGAATATTTACAGTTTACAAAAATCCTGTATTCAGGTAGCTAGAATAAGTATTGAAAGAAATTATCACTATTTATAATAGGCATTAAGTTTACGTACTAAAAGAAAGGGAAGCTGGGTATGGTGGCGCAAGTCTTTAATCCCAGTGATTTGGGAATTGGAGGCAAGAGGATCCTGAGTTCAAGGCTAGAGGCAGCCTGTGTAACTTAGTGAGACCCCATCTCAAAAAATAAAGTAAAAAATGGCTTAGGGGCATGGATCAGTGGTTGAGCATTTGCAAAATGTGTGTGTGAGGCCCTGGGTTCAACTCCCTAGTACTCAAAATAAAAAAATAGGCATACTTTATTCTGCATTCTCTTTGTGTTTTTTTCTTATTTTAAATAATCTTTTCTGTCTTTAACAGCATTGGGATTTTGGAGGGACCCAGTAATTGTATCCCTTCTTCCTGACCAAATTGTGACCAAAGTGAAAAACAAAATAGAGGCATGTAGATTAAAGCCAAAATATTTCCTCAATATATGTTGTTGTTGTTGTTGTTGTTGTTGTTGTTGTTAGGTGCCGTTGAGTTGGTATCCGACTCATAACTACCCTCATGGGGTTTTCAATGGCTGTTTCGGGATTGCTTTCGGAGTGGATTGTCAGGCCCTTCTCCCATTTTTGCGGTGCTGGGAATTGAACTCAGGACCTCAGAGACTGCAGCACAGTGCTCTACCAACTGAGCTAAATCCCAGCCCTTCCTCAGTATGTATACAGTCTAAATTGGAGGATCTTGCTCACTATCAGGGCCAGGCAAATCTACTAACTGGACTCCATAATTAGGAAGATGTAGTGATATACCCATAGATAAAACTAGACTGGGGTAAGTTGCAAGAACGGTTCATCTGCCTCTGGTGGACTAGAAAATAGTGAATGCCTGCTCTCAGGAGCTAGCCATCTCCAAAGTGGAGAAAAGGTAGAGCTAAGGAGATAGGCTAACAGCAGCCATTGATTTTGATGGGCAATTGGCTTATGCAGATGTTGTATGGATTTTAGACAACAACTATTATTATAAACTAAATCGGAGGGTAACTCCACTTACAGTTGCTTTTCTATTTGAAGTATCTTCATGGGGTAACTCGCCATATTCGCAACTGTTACGTAACTCGCAACTCGTAACTCGCAACTGTTATGATGTTATTGATCTGGAAAGTACTTTTTCATTTCTATAACCATTTGCAACAATCACCCAAAGCCGTTTTTTCTTCAAATTTTATGTACTGGAACCTGTAATACACATTCATGATCTCGTCTTAGGTCAAATCAGTGTTTTTGCTGCCTATCCCAAGATCAGCAGAGATTTTTGAGTGTCTTAACATCTCACAGAACATCACACTAGTCCTTATATTGATGATATGCTGATTTGACATGATGAACAAGAAGAAGCAAGTTGTGTAGATGTCCTTGTATGAGGCAGATGAGCCAGCAGAAAGGAAAAAGCATACTCCAGGTACAATTCAGCATCTTGTCAGGAAGAAAAAGTTATTCCTTACGTTCAATATGAAGCACTAAATATAAGGAACTGGTTAAGCAGACACTGAAGAACTGAAAAGCTAAAACAGGACCATCAGAGTAACAAAGAAACAGATATTTCACAAAGCAATTTTCAACCCTATGGAGGATGCAAAGATTATAAGAACATAGGTCTTGGAGGAAATGCCCTATAGACTTCAGTTTCTAAGAATATGTTATCCTCAGCTAGTTCTGAACTTCAGGAGCTCAGAGGAGCCATCCTAGAATCTGGGTCTCAGACTTCTAAGGAGGGAAACTCCTCAGTGATTGCTAACATCTCTGAAAGAGTATGATGAAACCTGTCATGAGTGCTAAAAACAGTTCGGAGACTGGAACCTACTGTCAGTGCCAGGTGAGGCTTTGTTGCTGTGGTGACACAGAAATTAATAGGAAGCAAAAGGTAACAGAAATCCCTCCTCCCTTCCTCTGGCCTCCTGGGCTTTTTAGTCCCTGCTATTGACAGACTTTACCAAATGTTTGGCAAAGGAGAAGTCACATTGCAGAATTCCAGCTCCAGCATCTGGTGCATAGAAGAGTATATTTGTTATAGAGATGTATTTGCTTAACAATGGACACATTTATTACAGGAATGTGTTCCAGCTCCATAGCAAGGCCCTTCACAATTAATCCCCAAGCTATAGCTCTAAACCACCTCTCTAGCTATTACCACTCAAACCTTGGGTGAGTTTTCATGCCAGTGCTTTCTTTAATCCTAACAGAGTGTTATTTTCTGACACTTATAAAAAACTCTCACTTCTCTATGACATTGCTCACATTAGTCATTCTTTGTGGAACTTCTCCCTCCTCTCTTATCCAACAGATTTCCTCCATCATCTAAGAAATAATGATTTATACCCAATGAGGACATGGTGCTGCAGATTGCTCTAGCCCCTTCACGTGTGACTTTTCTATTTAATCCTCACAAGCACCTTATGAAGTTTAGTCCATTTATGTTCACATTTTGCAAATAAAAATGACTAAATAATGTGGTTAAAGTCACTTAGCTAATTAAAGGTAGAACCAGTTTTCCAAAGCCTGTGTCTTAATTAACTCAATACTGCTTTATAAGATCCAATTCAAAAGCTACCTCTTCTGAAGAGACTTCCCAAACTCCCTAGGCCAAATTACTTGCTTCATCCCCAGTCTTAATATATTTTTAGTATAGAAGAGTTTTTCAGCGTAGCCAATCTTTTCACTGATATTTATATTTGTGTACCTTTTATAAATATTCTAGTATAGCACTGTCCAACTTCCTGCAATCATGTAAAAAGCTGTTTCAATGTTATCCAGTATGATAGCCATGAGCCACACTTGGATTTTGAGCAGGTGAAATGTAGCCACGAATATATTGTATTTAAATTAACTTAAATTTAAGTTTAAGCAGACATATGTGACTAGTGGCTACAATAACAAAAGTGCATAGTTCAGGATAGTTCCTTAAAAAACTTCATTGAATGAATGAATCATTGATGGGAAACTTCATTGGGCAAAGAGAAAACACTTCTAGAACTCCAACTCATTGAACCATTTTACCCATATACAAATTCACATTGGCTTACTTTATTAATAATCATGTAATGAATAAGGACTCAACAAAATATTATATAGTACAATCAACAAGATCCATTCCATGTTTTATCTTCTATCTAAATTTCACATTGTATTTTTGCTGTAAATTTTAAAAGGATTTTAATAAATTTTTGCATAAGTATTTAATTTATGATTTCCCATACCGATTCTGCAATCATTTTTTCTTTTTAAATATCATTTACTGATAAATTTAAAATATCTAGATCAGTTTTTGGAACATAAGGACTCAATATTTGTTGAATGAATGAATGAATGACACATATAGGGCAACTTGGTGAAGTGTAAAATGTAACCTATAAATTGTTTTCAAATATTATGTAATGTTTATGAACACTTGATGTAATAATTAAGAAAATGTTGTTGTTGTTGTTGTTAGGTGCCATCAAGTCGGTATCCGACTCATAGCAACCCTCATAGGGTTTTCAATGGCTGACTGTTTTGGGATTGCCATGGGAGTGGATTGCCAGGCCCTTCTCCCATTTTTGAGGTGCTGGGAATTGAACTTGGGACCTCAGAGACTGCAGTGAAGTGCTCTACCAACTGAGCTAAATCCCAGCCCCAATTAAGAAAATAGGTATGTTGAATTTTGAAGAACTTTTTTCCCCCTTGGAGTATTGAAACAAATACCTTGTCACTTACAATTCCCAACAAAAATTGTCCCTGTCCTCTGAAGCTTTCTCACACCACCACTCAAAATGCTTGATTTTACATAGGTTATGGGATGGCAGAAACCCCAATATTTAAAATATGAAATTTCTGAACCAGGAAATAAAAGAAAAAACTCTATAAGTCATTTGCAAGAGAAGCCAACTACAACAGAGATTGAAAACTCTGCCCAAAGTGTAAATCCCTCAGACTGTCTAGCCCCCAATGGGGCCAGAGATACCTGACCTCACCCCATAGTTTCCCATCCATAAACCCCCGTAACCCCCAAACGTCTGACAGTTTGCCGCACTGTGGGGGCTTGTGTGTTGCGATGAGGCTGAGAGCTCTGCCACTGGTACCTCAGATATGAGCAAGGTTACCCATGGTGGACAGGTTTACAGCTGAGCTTCCAGACTAAGACACACTAGGGAGTAGGCCCCGGCGAACCACTCCCGAAACAACTAGCCATTGAAAACCCTATGAATAGCAAAGAAACACTGTCAGGTATAGTGCCTGAAAATGAACCCCCCAGGTTGGAAGGCACTCAAAAGACTACAGGGTAAGAGTTGCCTCCTCAAAGTAGAGTCTACCATGATGACAGAAATGGAGTGAAGCCCCAGGGTGCTCAACTTGCTGATGTGCCATGACTCAAAATGAGGAGAAACAACTGTAAATATCCATTAATAATTGGAACAAGGAATGTACATAGTATGAATGTAGGAAAATTAGAAATCGTTAAAAGACAAATGGAGTGCATAAACATTGACATTCTAGGCATCAGTGAGCTAAAATGGACCAGCAGAGGCCATTTTGAGTCAGATAATCATATGGTCTACTATTCTGGGAATGATAAACTAACGAGAAATGGGGTTGCATTCATCATCAAAAAAGACATTTCAAGATCGGTCATGAAATACAATGTTGTCAGTGATAGAATAATATCCATATGCCTACAAGGAAGGCCAGTTAATATGACTATTATTCAAATTGATGCACCCACCACTAAGGCCACAAATGAAGAAAGGGAAGACTTCTATCAGCTTCTGCAATCTGAAATAGATCAAACATGCAATCAAGACATACTGATAATCACTGGTGACTGGAATGCAAAGGTTGGAAACAAAGAAGGCAGGTCGGTATTTGGAAAATATGGTCTTGGTGACAGAAAGGAAGCTGGAGATCGCATGATAGAATTTTGTCAGACCAATGACCTTTTCATTACAAATACATTTTTCAACGTCATAAACAGAGACTATACACATGGACTTCACCAGATGGAACATACAGGAATCAAACTGACTGCATAGGTGGAAAGAGATGATGGAAAAGCTCTATACAAAATGTCAAAACGAGACCAGGAGACTATACACATGGACTTCACAAGAAGGAACATACAGGAATCAAATTGACTACATATGTGGAAAGAGACGTTGGAAAAGCTCTGTACGAAATGTCAAAACAAGACCAGGTGCTGACTGTGGATCAGACCACCAACTTCTCATATGCAAGTTCAAACTGAAGCTGAAGAAAATTAGAACAAGTATATGAGAACCATGGTATGAGCTTGAGTATATCCCACCTGAGTTCAGAGACCACCGCAAAAATAGGCTTAATGCATTAGACACAAATGATAGGAGACCAGAAGAGCTGTGGCATGACATAAAAGATATCATTCAAGAAGGAAGCAAAAAGTTCTTAAAAAGACAAGAAAAAAAGAAAAGACCAAATTACATGTCAAAAGAGACAGTAGAAATTGCCCTTGAACATCAAGCAGCTAAAGTAAAAGGAAGACATGATGAAGTTAAGGAACTAAACAGAAGATTTCAGAAGGCAGCTTGAGAAGACAAAAACAAATATTATAATGACATGTGCAAGGAGCTGGAGGCAGAAAACCAAAAGGGAAGAACACGCTCTGTGTTTCTCAAGCTTAACGAAGTGAAGAAAAAATTCAAGCCTCAAGTGGCAGTAGTGAAAGATTCTTCAGGGAAAATATTAAATGATGCAGGAAACATCAAAAGAAGATGGGAAGAATACACAGAGTCATTATACAAGAAAGAGTTGGTAGATGACCAACTATTCCAAGAGGTTGCATAGGAAGAGGAACCAATGGTATTGAAGGACAAAGTGGAACTGGCAAAACACAAAGCTCCAGGAATTGATGGGATACCAATAGAGATGTTTCAACAAACAGATGAAGCACTGGAGGTGTTAACATGTTTATGCCAACAGATTTGGAAAACAGCTACTTGGCCAACTGACTGGAAGAGATCCATATTTGTGCCTATTCCAAAAAAGGGGATCCAACTGAATGTGCAAACTATCAAACAATATCGTTGATGTTGCACACAAGCAAAATTCTACTGAAGATCATTCAGAAGCGACTGCAGCAGTATATAGACAGGGAATTACCAGAAAATCAAGTGGGATTCAGAAGAGGGCGGGGAACCAGGGACATCATTGCTGATGTCAGGTGGATATTAGCTGAAAGCAGAGAATATAAAAAAGATGTCTATCTATGTTTTATTGACTATGCAAAGGCATTTGATTGTGTGGATCATAACAAATTATGGATAACACTTCGGAAAATGGGAATACCAGAATACCTAATTGTGCTCATGAGAAATCTATACGTGAACCAGGAGGCAGTTGTTCAAATAGAACAAGGAAACACTGAGTGGTTTAAAGTTGAGAAAGGTGTGTGTCAGGGCTGTATACTTTCACCCTATCTCTTCAATTTATACACTGAGCAAATAATCCAAGAAGCTGGACTTTATGAGGAAGAACGTGGGATCAAGATTGGAGGAAGACTCATTAACAACCTGCTTATGCAGATGACACAACTCTGCTTGCTGAAAATGAAAAAGATTTAAAACATCTACTAATGAAGATCAAAGGTCATAGCCTTCAATATGGGTTACCACTAAATATCAACAAAACAAAAATCCTTAAGACTGGGTCAGCACACAACTTCACAATAAATGGAGAAAAGATTGAGGCTGTCCAAGGTTTTGCTTTGCTTGCCTCTATAATCAACACCTGTGGGAGCAGCAGTCAAGATATCAAAAGATGCATTGCTCTATGAAAAACTGTGGTAAAAGATCTCTTTATTGAAAAGCAAAGATGTCAAAGATGTTGAAGACGAAGGTGCGTCTGACTCATGCCATGGCATTTTCAGTCACATCATATGGTTGTGAAAGCTGGAAATTGAACAAGAGAGACAGAAAAAGAATTGATGCTTTTGAATTGTGGTGCTGGAGACAGCTATTGAATATACCATGGACTGCCAAAAGAACCAACAAATCTGTCCTAGAAGAAGTGCAACCAGAGTGCTCCTTGGAAGCAAGAATGGCCAGACTGCGTCTTACCTATTTAGGACATGTAGTCAGGAGAGATCAATCCCTGGAGAAGGACATAATGTTTGGGAGAGTAGCAGTTCAAGGCAAAAGAGGAAAACTCTCCAGCAGATGGATTGACACAGTGGCTGCAACAATGGGCTTAACCATAAATAAGATCGTTTGCCTGACACAGAATCGGCGAGTGTTTTGATCTGCTGTACATAGGGTCGCTATGAGTCGGACTCGACTTCAGGGCACCTAACAACAACAACAACAACAAAACCCCTGTAAACAGGAGGCCAGGAGCCATGGCAGTCACAGTGCCGGCTGTCATCAAGGCTCCGCCCCTTCCGCTCTAAGCTTCGGCCTGCCACCGGTGTTGCCATAGAAACCCAGAAAGCGCCATGGCTGCCGCCGGCCAGCAAAAAGAGTGTTTGACACTGCCGGCGGCAGCCCCAGCTAAGTCACCGTCACTTTCGCCAAAGCCAGTAATTCCCACCCGAGGGAAGCTTAAAAAGGGTCTGGTATATCCGCATCCCCCGAGGAGCTCCCGCCTGTCTCGTTCCATCCTGCGCTGGCTCCAGGGACTGGATCTCAGCTTCTTCCCCAGGAACATCAACAGGTGCTGGACAAGCCAGGCCCAGGCCAGGCTGAGTGGCCCCGGGATCCGCGCCCTTCTCTGCTGCCTGCGGGTCCTGGGATTGCCTACCCTGGCCTGCTTTATATTCCATATCTAGACTCCCTCCCATTCTTTATCTACGCGCACACACGAGTACACTGACGGAGCTAGGCTTAAGAAAAATATGAGAAGGCATTTTATTCATGTTTACTCAGCCAGTCATTAAATTGTAGGCGTAAGCTGATATGAAATGCTTTGTTGTTGTTAGGTGCCATCTAAACGGGGCGGACTCCTTGCCATTCTATGTACAACAGAACGAAACACTGCCGGACACTGTGCCATGCCTAGCACTATGTCAGTGTTTCTCTGCTATTCCTAATGTTTTCGATGAGATTCTTTCCGCAGTGGGCTGCTGGGTTCTTCTCCCAAGCCTACAGAACCCGGTATTTACAGACTAATCAGGCCCGGCCCTGTTTAGCTTCACAGATCAACCAGGATGGGAGGATAGGGTGGAATGTCTGCAGATATGGAATGGTACTACAAAAATCCTAAAATAGGTTCTTTTTTTAAGGGACACTGTACATTAATACTAGTGAAGTTCAATTTACCCTCCTCAAAAGATGACATTTAGTTTTGAGTGTTAATGGGACACTTTTGTTAAAAGTTGTTGCTTACCTGTAGCCACCCTGAATGTAACTGGCAGTTGATATTTGCTTGGGGAATATGAGCTAAATTCCATAAAAATTAAGATCATGAATCTTTTTCAAGAAGGATTCTGATTTATTAATTTTGATACTTGGTATTATTTTAGAAAGATGCGGCTGAAACTTTCAATGTGCATGTGAATCACCTGTGGGTCTTGTTTAAATGAATAATTTGAATTTATTAAAAAGAACACCAAAGCCTTTAATGTGTATGTAATCTTAGCAAAATGCTATTCTATAGTAGGTCTTCCTTAGAGAAATGATCCAACAAAACCAATTTTACAATTAACTTTTTGTCAGTATGGAGTATTACATTGGTATTAATTATAAAATTATATAAGATGTGTTATTACCTACATTTTATTTCATTTTCTCATCTGCATGGATCAGGGATTTTTCAAATGGCTTCCTGATTGCAGAAATATTCTGTATATATTACCCCTTGGACCTTAAAATAACATCCTTTGAAAATGGAAGCTCTTTAAAAGTCAAGTTGGATAACTGGGCACAGATAGAAAAGGTAATTAACAATTATTTACTTTTTAAGAAGTTTGTTTTGGAAGGTGCACTCCTAATGTCATGGATATCTACATATATGTGTGTGTGATTGTGTGTTAGGATACAGTGCCAATCAGTTGGTATCTTGTTCCCATGTACTACAAAGTTTGTTAAATTCCAATTGTTTATGCACCTGTAAAACTGATCATACTTCAATTAATGTGGGATACGGTTGTTTTTTTGCTGCATAATGTGTTATCTTTGATAATATTTAAACATCAGAAAATTGGTTTAGAGATAAAGAGAAGATTTAAGTGAATTCATAGTAATTGGCTCTTTTAATAGAATTTCTTCTGATAAAATATTTTCTTTCTAATATTAAAGTTTCTGGCAAGAAAAAAATTTAAATTACCTAAAGAACTAATCCATGGAACAATTCATTGCAAAACTGGAGTACCTGAAATATTGATACAAGAGGTTTATACTTTATTAACACATCGAGAGTAAGTTACTTGAAATTTTCTAGTAATACAATTTAATGTGAAAGTTTGGATGATATAAATATCATTTCTAAAATATGGCTTGTGAACAATATTTTATTTCTTATTTCCAGAATTAAAAGTATCCAGGATGACCTTGCAAATTTCACAGATTATAGTTACCAGATGCGGTTACCCCTGGTTCCCAGATCTACAGCCTCAAAGTCTATTAAAGATAATATTAGGTTATCAGAGTTACTAAGCAATCCCAACATGCTCAGCAACGAACTTAAAATAGAATTCCTCTTGCTTTTACACATGTTGCAAAGAAAATTAAGCAGAAAATTAAATCCAGGTAAGTTTTCCTTGGAAACAGTCAGCTGAGTTCTTCCAAATTTAATGAGAATATTCTTGAGTACAGATGAAAGAAAAGCCAGCCACACTATGGGCTCATTTCTGCTTTCTTCTGTCACTGGTTAAATGGGAGAAGACATCTCTTATGCCACCATTTGAAATATTTATCATCAGAATAGCTTATGTTATAATTCATTCTTTTTGATGAGAGCACAGGCGAACATACGGTGTAAGATATTTATGTAAACTTTTGTGGGAAATAAGTTCACATACCAACTCTAGTATTTCAAGACAATGGGAATGTTTAAAATAGAATTAGTATATAACAAGAACAAGTATGTAAGTCCACAATTCACTCTAGATGCTATTTAGAGTATGATCAGTTTTGTCTTTTCCATAGTACCTTGTTGGTACATGGACGGCAGGGCAAACTGGGGCAGCTGGTGGCAACTTTCTAGAGAGATCACTGAGAACTGTCAAAGCATCCAAAGCACTTGTAGTCAGAGGAGTCCCTGGCAGGTGGTAAACAGCAAAGTAAGAAAAGTTTTTTTTTCTTGCTTTTCTAGCACTTATTCAGGACATAAGTTATGTCTTGGAATTGTATCTCACTTGATTCCAGACACCAACACACCAGTCCCATGGCACCCAAACCATTTAGAAAATGAGTCAGAGGTAAATCTTAAGATTTCTCTCCCCATTTTCTGAAGAAAAGAACCATTTTCTCTTTGATCTCTGGAAGAAGAGGAAAGAGCAACTTGAACTCCTCTTCCCCACAAATTGTGAGAGATATTTTGGGTTTTGTCTTCTGTCTGTCTTCCCTATTTCTTGTTTCTCTTTCTTGACTTTTTCTGACCTCGGGCTCTATTCATGAATTTTTGAGTAAAGAAAGAATTCAACTTATTAATCCTTTTGTAAGATTTTATATTAAAATTTTGTATGTTTTTAAACAGAATTTTACTGTGAACTATTTCACACATGCATATATGTAATGTATATGAACAATTTAAGGGAGACTAATAATGATGAATAAATGTTTTTTATTCTCATACGCTTGAAGAAGTGGAATATTACCAACACCTTTACCCTCACCTGTGTGTCCTCTGAGTTGCACTCACTAAACTTCCGTCCAGGGGCAGCTACTGCCCTGCTGCCTATGGTTCTAATTTTCCATCTATGCATTCTATCTATCTATCTATCTGTCTGTCTGTCTGTCTGTCTGTCTGTCTGTCTGTCTGTCTGTCTATCTATCTATCAATCATTTTTGGTACTGGGGTGTTGAACCCAGGGCCTTGCACATACTTTGCAAGTGCTCTACCACTGAGCCGCACCTCCAGTCCTTTCTAATTTTTTTTAGTCTTGAGACAGGCTCTCCCTAAGTTATGCAGGCTGCCTCTGGGTTTAAATTGCAATCCTCCTGCCTCCGCCACCTAAGGAACTGGGATTACAAGTTTGTGCCTCTACGTCCAGCTTTATTTGCTGTTTTTAACTTCATTCATATTCATCTCTTTAGTTGATTTTTGTCAAACTCTGTAGTCAGTAGAATAGGTCCCCACACTGGTTGTCTGTGCCCTAATCTCTGAAACTTGTGGATATGTTACACTGCATTGCAAAAGAGGGTGGGCAGTTATATATATATAAAAACAATTGCACCTTCAGATAGGTATTATATGCTGGACTATTCACATGAGCCCAGACAGGCAGAGATCTTTCTAATTGGAATTAGAAGGATGCATCAGCAAGAGAAGAGAGATTTGAAGTGTGATAGAGTCTCAACATGCTATTGCTGTAAGAGGGACACAGAAAACAGAAAGATAAGTGACACAGCTTCTAAAAGCAAAGAACTACTCTTGGCTGACAGCCAGCTAAGAAACAGTCCCACAGATGCAAGGAAGGGCATTCTGCTAGCAACCTGAATGAACCTGCAAGAAGCTTCATCTCCAGAGCTTCCAGGGAGGATTGAAGCCTTGCCAATACTTTGATTTTAGCCTTGTGAAATCCAAAGAGGACTCAGACTTCCATACTGGGATAAAACTGGCTAGTATGTGAGTTATGAGATTGTGGTAATTTGTTAAGGCAGAAATGAGAAATGAATACAAAGTTAATACCATTTCTATCTTGACATTCTGCCATTGAAAACCCTATGAATAACAGTGAAGCACTGACAATAGTGTTTCCCCTGTTGTACGTAGGGTCGCTATGAGTCAGACACTGACTTGATGGCACCTAACAACAACATCTTGACATTATATAAATGTAACTGCCTATACCTGAAGTGATAGAGACTGTCACTTTTAAGCTCTTAATTTACCTGCACTTCTATGAAGAATGAGTTGTTTTGGTACTGCTTTTTGAATGATCTCTTCTTTTTGCACTGATTTGTATGCCTGCTCATGCTTTAAGTTTCTGTATATATATGTGATTATTTCTGAACTATTTGACTTTGTCTACATGGGTACCCAACTTCAACATCTATGTTGTCTCAATTACTATTACCTTATAATTAAGTGTTGGTACTTCATAAAGTCTCCATTTTTTTCTTGTATGAAGTATCCAGTTTCATGTACCTTTGCTATTAACAACTTTTATGGATTCACTTATAACTGCCTTTTGTTACATCTGCATTCCTGTGTATGCTCTTTTGAGACTTATATTCTGTATTTTTCTGTTTCTCATTTTTGTCTCATCTGTCTTTTTTTTTATCTTTTCGACTGAAGTATTTCAAAAAATTTTTTCTGGTATTAATTTGAAAAAATTAAATTTCCATTCTCTTTGATGTTACCCTAGAAATTTTAACATTCATATTTATATGAGACTGAACTTGATTGTTTTCTTCTTCTCAAACTATGATATCCTCAGAACACTATGAGTCTGATCACTTTTGCCGTCCTCATGATCCTATTTCACTTAAATTCTTTTGTTGTCTAGCATTTTCGTTCTGTCAGGTTATTTTTAACACCACAAATCAGACTTCATTATTTGTTTAATTCTTATATGTAAAAGCCCACTTTCACACAGAGCTAATTTGTGCTTCTGTTGTCTTCAAAACATTCTGATTCTTGACTGGTACTCTATCTCCAGTCTTGATTCTAGAGGTTGCTGATTGTAAAAGGTTCTCCACTGTTGCCAAAATAATTAATAGTGATAATTGTAGTTCTAGGAATGTTACTGATCAGAGTTTGTTTTCCCCTCACAGGGCAGGACTGATGAGTAGGAATTACCTTAGATATATCTTCAAGCCTCAGTGAAGGATGAGCTGCAGGGGAAGAAGTGACTTTTAGGAACAAAGATAAATTGCTCCAGTACTGCAGTTTATGTTGTTATTAGCTGCCCTCCATTCAGGTCTGACTTATGGTGTTCCTCATAAGGTTTTCAATAGCAAATTGTCTCAAGATTGCTTTGGGAGTGGATTGCCCTGTCCTCCTCCTGTTTATGCAATTCTGGGTATTGAACTCAGGGCCTCAGAGAGAGGCACTCTACCAACTGAGCTAAACTGTAGTCCACTGCAATTTATGTTGTTGTTGTTGTTAGGTGCTGTTTAGTGGGATCCAACTCATAGTGACCCTATGTACAGCAGAAAGAAACACTTCCCTATTCTGTGCCAGGCACATGATCTTATTTATGTTTAAGCCCGTTGTTGCAGATACTGTGTCGATCCATCTAGTGGAAGGTTTTCCTTTTTTGCATTGACCTGCCACTCTCCCAAACATTATGCCCTTCTCCAGGGATTGATCTCTCCTGACTACCTGTCCGAAATATGTAAGACGCAGTCTGGCCATTCTTGCTTCCAAGGAGCACTCTGGTTGCACTTCTTCTAGGACAGATTTGTTGGTTCTTTTGGCAGTCCATGGTATATTCAATGGACGTCTCCACCACCACAATTCAAAAGCATCAATTCTTCTTCTGTGTCCCTTGTTCAATATCTAGCTTTCACAACCATATGATGCAACTGAAAATACCATGGCATGAGTCAGACACATCTTTGTCTTCAATGTAACATCTTTACTTTTCAACACTTTAAAGAGATCTTTGCCACAGCTTTTCCCAAAGCAATGCATCTTTTGATTTCTTTACTGCTGCTTCCATAAGTATTGATTGTAGAACCAAGTAAAGCAAAATCGTGGTCAATTTCAAACTTTTCTCCATTTATTGTGAAGTTGCATACTGACCCCATTGTAAGGATTTTTGGGAGTGGGTTGCCAGGTCCTTCTCCCAAGCCTACAGCACCTGTTGTTCCCAGGTGGTCTCCCATCCAAATACTAACCAGGCCTGACCCTGCTTAACTTCTGAGATCTGATGGGATGGGATTCCACAGTGGTACGGCTGCAGTCTCTGCAATTTATAGGGCCACTTAAAAAGAAATATGGTAAATGTGGAAATAATTTTATGCCATTATTTCTATGATATTAACATGTTTGTAAAATGCAAAAGGTGCTGCATTATTTATAAGAGCTACAAAAATAGGTGGAACTCATGATAACAGTAAGCAAGATAATGTTTTCCTTATAGGACACTGTCTGGGAGAGACAGCAGATGGTTTGAGGGTACTGGTATATAGCATTTTTTGATCTGAGTGATGGTACTCCAGATGTATTAATTAAAAAATCTCACTGGAGTGAACTAAACATATGATTTTTTCCCCACCTTTATATGTATAAATTATTGAATAAAATGTATGAAAAACTATGAGGAACATAAAGATATTACCTTTAAAGTAATTTTTAAAGTAATTATTTTGTACATTAATGATTGTGAGCAATACGAGGAAGGGCTTATTAACATTCATGCTATTCTTGGGAATATGATAAAAGAGGCATTTAAATAATTTAATTTTTACTTTATGGTTTCTTCTTTTGACAATGCTCAGAATGCCTTTTTAAAGTAACTTTGCATTTATATTATTTTATAGAATGGTTTGACATCAAACCAACAGTGGGAGAAATTACTCTTGATCATCTTCCTGCCCAACGCTCTGGGCGCAGATATAATTCAAAGGTTTCAAGGGAAAGAGTTGCTCTTGTTTCATGTAAGTTTTTGTTCTATCTTTCTTTCTTTTAAAATGGGCTTGTTTTCTTTTACCTTTTTTCAATTAAGGCTTTAAAAAGTCAAGTTCTTGGTTTGGGCCAGCATTCAGCCTAAAGCTAGGTATTAAATTGGCATGCTGCTGTGTTTTTGATAGGTGGAGGAGCATGTAGTAGTCTAAGTCACCCTGCCCCTCCTGCAACTATTGTTATTGTTGTTAGGTGCCCTCGAATCGAGTCCAATTCCTAGTGACCCTATGTACAGCACATTGAAAACCCTATGAATGGGCTGGAGGTGCAGTTCAGTGGTACAGCACTTGCAAAGCATGCAAGTGCAAGCATGCAAGTGTGAGGCCCTGGGTTCAACCCCCCAGTATTGCAACAATAACAACAAAAAACAACAACAACAACAAAAAAACCACACCAAAAAACCACAGACAAAAACAAAACAAAACAAAATAAAACAAAAAAGAAGTCAAAGAATAATAAAGATATTAGTGGCCAAAATTTAAATGAATAGCAGAGAAGCACTGACACAGTGCTGGGCCTGGCACAGTGTTGAGGAGTATTTCATTCTGTTTTGCACAGGGTTGGTATGAGTCGGACCGGCTTCAACAACATCTAACAAAAACTACACAAGTTCTCATTAACCCTTAAGTAGCTGAGTCTGAAACAGGTGAAGCTGTGGGCGGAGTTCAAAACTTAATTCTTACATAGTTGGAGGATGAGTCAGTCCTAAAGCACATATAGATATTTTGATTCTTTGACTTCTCAATCAGTTGTATCACAAGAAATCACTTATTTAAACCCTGTTAATTAAGAAAGCATTTATGTTATGGCAAACCAAAGCCCATGGGCCAAATTCAGCCCACATCCTGCTTTTGTATAGCTCCTAAGAGTAGTTTTTACATTTTTAATAGTTGAAAAATATATCAAGGCAGTATTTACTGACATGAAAATGATATGACATTCAAGTTTCTGTCTTCATAAATACCACAGCCATAAACAGCCATGCATTCTGGTTTTATGCATTGGTTATAGCTGTTCTGGGGAGAAGGACATGGCAATCCACTCTGGAGGCAGTTCCAAAAAAATCAGCCATTGAAAACTCTACATATAGTGGAGAAGCACTAACATAGTGCCAGGCATGGCACAGTGTCAGGGAGTGTTTTATTCTGTTGTACATAGGGTTGTTATGAGTCGGACCCTACTCCACTCCACGGCACCTAACAACAACATGGCTGTTGTGTGTCTATCCCTATACTAGGGATGTGTAGTTGCTAAAGAGATTTTATGGCTCACTAGATAGAGTTGCCAGATTTAGCAAATAACAATACAAAGTAACACAACAAATAATTTTGAGGACTTTTTTGGACACCTTTTTATGAAAAAAAAATACTATCTGAAATTCAAATTTAACTGGGTGTCCTATATTTTTATCTGTCAGCACTACCTCCAAGTATAAAATATTCACTATCAGCCCTTTACAGACCCAGAACATGTTTATACACCTCGTCTACACAGCAGGTTTCCTTAAGTGTTGAGAGAGACTGCATTGGGTATAGCGGGTGTCCTTCCTTACATCAGATCTGATAGAGCAATGTCAACATGTTCCTTTTATTAAAAGACTTATGCCCTCTCACAGCCTATAACATGCTAATGATGCGTTTGACAAACTGTTTCATAACACATTACTATTATTTAGTTTTGCTTTGTTTAATGTTCCTCAGAGCAGATTTTAATGTTCAGATCTGAGGCCAGCCCATCAAAATCCCTTTAACTCATCAAATGCCTGAGATATATAGTACTTAGCATAGTAGAAACCAGCAGAAGTGAATCACAATGAAAAAGATATCCATAGTTTTACTTTCAGATTCTGGAAATGCATCCTTCCTTTCACCTTCTCCAACCTTCTTCTGTTAGTGATGTTTGTACTACCAGCTCCAACAGAATGGGAGCTGAAGCCAGAGCAGTAGGGTGAGCCTGGACGAGGGCTCATAATGGGCATAGAGGCATGGGAAGGAGACTGAGGGGGAGTTTTTATTTATTTTTTTATTATTTTTCACTTGCTTGCTTCTTTCCCCTTATGACTAACTGGATCTGCCCAGGGACAGGAAAGGGCTTTGGGACTTGCAATGAAAAGGAGGGAAGCAGTGGTAATGAAGCACAGCTTGGCTCCCTTCCTGGGTAAGAAATAGATGCAATATACAAAAAACAAGTGCCTGTTGCTGTTTGAATTGCCAAAGAATATTTCTCATTTCTATTATGTTGGGGGAAGTTCTCAAAACTCATATATGAGTATTTAGAAAAACTACATGCCATCATTACTTCAGATCAGGACTCCAAATAGAATGGATTTCCTTTTGCAATTTTAATGTTGTATTTGCTACTATAAGTAAACCCTCTCCTGTCTTATTTCCTCAATACATTCTTTAATGATTCTCTTTTTTTCCTTTTCAAAATGGTTGATGGGTTTATGGAAGAAAGCCTTTAACAGAAAAGGTAGATCAGGATGGAATGGTGAACAGGTATTTATTATTTTACTTCTCTCAACCTGTTCCAGATCTTTGGATTCTTTTAGTCCAGGCACACAGGGAATTAATGAATGGTATGAATTCAACTTTGGTAATTGTATGGATAAGAACAGTTTTATGAATTATTTTTTCTAAATTTGTTAAAGGGATTCCATTTCAGTTGTTTCTATTAAAAGGGTAGAGTGGTTAGTTTTGGTCAACTACCATAATCTGGAAGTTAATGAAAGAAGGAGAGGCAAGAATACTAGACTGAAGGCACTTTATTTTTCCATTTAAGATTTCACAAAATGGCACTGAAACCACAGGTCGTCCATCTGAGAATAGTCTATGAAATAGAGTGGTCAAAATTAATTGTAAACTAGTTTGTTATCTGTGCTTTTTGGTTTTTTTCACTCTTAAATTTCTCTACATGTTTACCTAAATCTGTGCCTGGTGAAATTTTGGGCTGATGGAAGACAGGCATCTTAGTTGCTACTGGCATCTCACATTGGAACTGAATGATACAGAGTCTTAGGTTAGTGGCTAGGTTAGATACCTCAGTGTAATGGGAGTTCCAGAAACTGTATTATGAATCATGCATATTTGCCAAATCTAAACAAACTCGTGACACTGTTGCCTCAGCTGCTTTCTGAAGCAATATCTAAAAATAACTGGGTCATATTCAGTATCAAGTGCATCAAAATAAGCCCTGGATATTTTTAGGCACTGCTGATGACTTTTGGAGGTGGATGACATTCAGGTGCTTTTTTATCCATGACTACTATAATGCATGATTTAAATACTGTGTTTACCAGACATTTAGATTAACTATGCTTGGCCTACTGCCAGTCATTCTGCATATATCTGATATATCAGAAACACTGATATTATTGTTGTTGTTAGGTGTTGCCAAGTCTGTGTCTGACTCATAGCAACCCTACATACAGCAAATGAAATATTATTGTCATGCTATTCTATTGTCGGGGCTGGGATTTAGCTCAGTTGGTAGAGCGCTCCGCTGCAGTCTCTGAGGTTCTGAATTCAATTCCCAGCACCACAAAAATGGGAGAAGGACCTGGCAAACCACTCCCAAGGCAATCCCGAAACAGTCAGCCATTGAAAACCCTATGAGGGTCGCTATGAGTCGGATACCGACTCGACGGCACCTAACAACAACAACATTCTATTGTCAGGCTTCTCTACAGTTTTCAATGGCTGATTGCTTTTGGGAGTGGGTTGTCGGGTCCTTCTCCCAAGCCTACAACACTTGGTGTTTCTAGGTCTCCCATCCAAGTACTACCTAGCCCTGACTTTGCTTAGCTTCCAAGATCTGACAGGATCAGACATCACAGTGAAACACTGATAGTCATGTAAATATTTAGTTACTGTGACTTGATCTTAATTTTGTTTCTTTAAATATTCTAGCAAAGACAGGTAATGGTGGCAATCCACATAACGAAATTCATGTCAAGCAATCTGAGAAATGTGACTCGGTTATGAAACCTCCCAGAAATACAGAGAAGAAACCTTGAAAGGCACTTGTCAAATGGCTTTGAAGAAGTGATGCCACCATCTCTTGGCATACCACAGGTTTATAATCACCTAGGATGTATTTCAATAATAAATAACTTAAAGTGGTGTCATGTCCATAATTGGTCTAAAGATTATTTCTTTTCAATTCAATTAAACAACCATTTATTAAATATCTGTGCCAGGTACTGCTGAAAATACTAAATTAGATGATTAGTATGGTATGAGCAAAACTAATTTCAAAGGGACAGTTAAACATAATTCTCCATGCTCAGCATAAATTCCTTAGGGAGAGCAAATATTTTGTAATGTATCTTACTCATTCAAAATTGAGCTTTTACCTTGCCTAGTATTATATATTTACACATCACACTCATTAATGAAAATGTATTCCAGATGGTTTTTTATTATACATTGGCCCATAAAAAATCTTGCTCATGTCCATAACTAACCTTAATTTAAACTATATTTACACAATAGGTTACCTTCTTTTTGATAATGAATTGAGATGACGGAAAATCATGCTCCCTTGAAATTTGGTACTGATATTTAGCCATCCATTTAGTTCAATTTAAATTTTTTTTTATTTGTTGCTGCCCTGCCTCAGATATTGATTGAAAGGAAATAAAAGCAGACTGATACCCTGGAAGACTACTTATCTTTCACATGTATTTGGTAATTTTATATTTATATGTGCAAATTTTTCTTCACTGGAATTACTCATGTTTTAATGCCATCTCAATTACAGTCTTATTTGACTTGCAAGAAGAATATTACTAACAGTGAATCCCACAATATGCTTGTCAGTTTCTAGCCATGTTTTCCAGGTTTCCTGCTTTTTTAAAGGCTCAGATGTTTTAACGTTTCCACCTCCAGTCTTTCTTGTTAAATTTTAGGAAGAGAACTTAAAGAGAACCCTGATGATACAGATAACTTCTTGGGAATGTGTTCATAATCCCATTTCATCAGAGTTAAGAGAGCTAATTCAAGTCATATTATGACCAGCTGTAGGTAATTTATCTATTGTCATACATTGTAATGGGACAAGCTAAAGTTTAATGTTGTAAGAATAATAATTTTTAACTGACCAAATATAGTACCTTAGGAAAGGATTTTAAAACCAATCTCTGATAATTGTGAAGAAGTTCCATAGGAAAGGAGTGGGTTTGGGTAAAGAGTCAAATAATGTTTCTTTGTTCTCTTGGTTTTGTATTCAATCTCCTGAAAGAGCTAAGTACTTATGGCCTGAGTGTGGTAACTTTCCAAGACTCTTGTGGAACCTGTGAAAATTGTGGAAAATATGAAATAGTCTGTAGGCATCATTTTACAGTGAACAAAAGATCATATGCATGGCATAGTGTCCAGTAGTATTTCATTCTGTTGTTTATAGGGTTCCTGTGAATAGGACCCAACTGGATGGCCCCTAGCAACAACAAGGTAGCAAGTTTATGGTCAAAGTGAATAACCTCAAAAACTTGAGAATGAATTATGTCAACAAAAGCCAACACTAAAGGTATATCTGAGGCAGACTATTTACTTCATAAAGAATCTTTGACAGAAGGAAGCAATGAACTTTTCTAGGAGCTACAGCAGCCCCTACAGCAATAGAACCTTCTCAACTGGCAGAATGCTTATCACTGGAACAAAAGCTACTGTGATATATTGTTTGTGCTATTCAGTAAGCCCTTTTCCTCTTCTACACGAGTTTTGCAGGATGTGACAGTTAATGCTTCTTACAAGAGAATTAGCCTTTGAAACAATCCAATAAATTGATTTTCCTAGTTTTCTCAGTAGCCTAACAAGTCAGATAGCTTAATTAGCTCTTCATACCTTTGATGACTCAGCACTTCATGGAGAAACTGTCCTCTCAATGGTGGTTTTAGGTATGAGACTTCTGCTCATTTTAGCAGTTAGCTATGTCATATCAGCCTGCAGTCACAACCCTGTGGTATCCAGTCCTGTCAGATCTTAACAGGTAAGCAGGGTTGGGCCTGGTTAGTACTTGTATTACATGGGAGACCGCCTGGGAACACCAGATACTGTAGGTGAGGGAGAAGGACCTGGCAACCCACTCCCAAAAATCAATCTGCCATTGAAAACTCTATTAACAGAGGAGAAGTACTGACAATAGTGTTTTGCCCGTTGTACATAGGATTGCTCTGAGTCGGATACTGACTTGATGGGATCTAACAATAACAAATGTGAAACACTAACAAATAATTTGTGAGGCTTTTAATGTATTCAGAATGTCTTTTGGTTTAAAACCAAAACAGTGTAAATCTTATAAGGACAACAAAATAATATTACTCTAGTGCCACCATATTCTTGAATACATCTGGGGTTCATGGCAATGTAAGTGTGTGTGTGTGTGTGTGTGTGTGTGTGTGTGTGTGTGTGTGTGTATGTGTTTAGTTTAGTTTGATTGAAATAAAAATTATATTTCCACAAGATATTATTAACTCATTTTGGTGTAATTTTATTAACTATTATGTAACTTTTATGACAAAATATTTTTCTAATGCTTAAAGAAATCATTGTGTAATGAAGAGTTGTTCTTTCACATAGGCATATTTAAAGCTGCAAGAAAAACTTTCTATATTATTGAAAGTACAGATATCTTCAAATAGTAAAATAAATTCATATTACTTATTTGGGCTTTCATGAATATGAAAACTAACAATGAAAAATACCTTTATACATTTTAATTTTTTTAAATATTAAGGCAAAAGTTATACAGATTGGCATGGTCAAATGACATAATTATATGAGGAATTAATATTTATAATTGATATTAAGGCCTGCAACACTGTGGAAGTCAAATAATACTAGAATAGTAGTTGAATCATCCAGTTTAAATTTTTGACAGAAACTGGGTTATTCTTCTATTCTATTTATGTGTTAGAGTTCTATGATATTTTTCTTTAGGTTTTATACATAAAAATGTTATCTTCCTGCATTCATTAAAAATATAGTAGGTCTGGAGTTCAACCCCTAAGTACTGCAAACAAACAAAAAAATATATAGAGAGAAGGTAATGACTCATATATATAACTTAAGCCTCATATCCTTTGAAGTATTTAAAGCCCAATAAGGTAGGCTTATAACAAACTATTTTAAAACAAAAGAATGGCAGTAGAATTTAGACTACTATTTTTAAGTGAAGGGTTTTTTTTGTGTGTGTGTGTATACTTGCCAATTAATAGAAAAAAGTCTGAATTACAGATTGTTGTTGTTGTTGTTGTGGGCTGAGTTGTGTCTGATTCACAGCGACCCTCACAGGGTTTTCAATGGCTGATTATTTTGGTATTGCTTCAGGAGTGGATTGCCATGTCCTTTTCCCTTTTTTTTTGTGGTAATGGGTATCAAACCCAAGTCCTCAGAGAGTCCTCAGAGAGTGTGGAGCAGCTCTTTACCAATTAAGTTAAACCCCAGTCCGAGTTACAGATACACTTAAAATTTTTTTAGATATATTTATTTAAGACAGCATCTCACTATGTAGCCTAAGGTGGCCTGAAACTCATAATTCTACTGCCTCAGCCTCTAGAGTGCAGAGCTACAAGCATGCACCACCATACCCAGCTTTGGTTTACTTTAACCACTGCCTCACTAATTTGTCTATGTTCTGTTTCATATATTTATTAATTTTTTAAATAAAATGGAATTCAGCCTGTGATCTTATGAGGAGTTGTTGTTAGATGCCATTGAGTCAGGTCCTATTCATAGTGACACTATGTACAACACAAGGAAACACTAGCTGATGCTGTGCCACGCCTGGCACTGTATCAGTGCTTCTCTGCTGTTCACAGAGTTTTTATGGCTGATTGTTTCAGAATTGGGCTGCCAGGTCCTTCTCCCAAGCCTATAGTACTCCTTATTCTCAGGTGGTCTCCCATTCAAGGACTAACGAGGTCCAACCCTGCTTAGCCTCTGAGATCCGATGAGATTGGACGCCGGGGTGGTATGGTTGTAGACATTCAGGAATTAGAAGAGGTTAATGTGATAAATAGGACACATAGATAAATTATACATATGCATATATGTATACTGTTTTCAGTTTTAAGAAGGTTTGAAAGATTTTTAAAAACATTTTAAATGCAACAAGTTTAAGGATAATAAATGCAACAATTATTTCAGTCATATAAGTTTACTATTTAGTCAGACAAAAACATCTAAATTATAAATTCTAGCCAGGTACACATGCCTGTAATCTCAGTGACTCAGGAAATGGAGCCAGGAGGATCATGAGTTGAAGGCCAGAGGCAGCCTGGGTAACTCAGTGAGACCCTGACTCCAAATAAAAAAATAAATAGGCTGGGGTTGCAGCCCAAGGGTAGAAGGCTTGCAAAGTATGTGAGAAGCCCGGGGTTCAACTCCCAAGTACCCAGAATTCTATTTCAATTAAAATATTGATAGACATGCATGAGGCTCTTCATAGCTTTATACTTTTAATAAATATTCTAGAAGTTAAATTTATACAGTGTATTCAGAATTTCATCTAGTATCCTATTTACCTCCAGAAATCATTTTGAAACTAATTTTCATCAAGTTATGTTTCAAAGTAAGTAATATCCATACATACCAAATGACTTCTAATATAGTCAACTTTCATCTAATGCAAATTCTCACATACATTCGACTGCATTTTATGTTCATCATTCTGATGCTTTTTCCATTTTTATATAACTTATACCTTTATAATTGGATAGTGGAGTTTCTGTTGAAAATTTATTAATGTCTTCTGTAAAAAACCTCAAAAGTATTTTGATATGTATCCATTTATTGAAATTTACTGTTTATAACTAAAGACTTTTATTAAACATAAGTTAAAATTAGTGGTTTACAATACATTTTATAAAGAACAATCTAAATGTTTATTAACTTGAAGATCAGTTATGCATACCTTACATTTTGGTATTTCAAGATATTCAGTCATTCAAAACCTCATTAGGTACCTCTTGTATGCCGAGAACTACTCTAAGTGAGGCATTATTTTATATGCTTCAATGTTTTAATAATATAGTATTTTGTTATCTTTATGCTTGTGAAATTTACATGTTTTTATGTTTAGTCCTTTTAATTTAGATATTTGTTGTTGTTCTTAGGTGCCATTGAGTTGGTATCTGACTCATAGAGATCCTACACACAACAGGGGAAACACTATTGTTGTGCTTCTCTGCTATTCATAGTGTTTTCAATGGCTGATTGATTTTTGGGAGTGGGTTGCTGGTCCATCTCCCAAGCCTACAGCACCTGGTGTTCCCAGGTGGTCTCCAATCCAAGTACTATACCCTCTTTCTAATTGCAGCTATTAAAACTTATAAAAGAGACACCTATATTCTTTTAAATTATATAAATAGTTTATTTTTTGAAGTTAACAAAATTTTCTGTTATTCCCTACCCTCTCCCAATCTTCAATTCTCCTCCCAATCTTTGGCTCTTGAACAATCAAGATTAAGGTAATACTAACCCACCATAGTTCCTTTTTAAAAAACAAGCATGGAGAAAAATCTTCTATCAAAATGGATTGAGTCGTACTCCAGTTCCTAAAGGTGAGAATGGATTCACCTTTGCCCACATTAAAGCATCATTCAATGAAATAGCAGATTTCCCATCTTCAAGAAAATATACAGGGCCCTGCATACAGCAAAAATTGAGAAAAAAGAGATGACATTATAAATTTGCATATTATTTTAATCTTCCAGAATCAATTCACTGCAGCAAGAAATTTAGACAATGCTAATAAAAAATTTACAAAAATGAGAAAATGTGTGGGTTTTTTTGTGTGTGTGAGCTGCTACCAACTACATCAACATGTTCAAATATCTTGTTATATACCATTATTCCTTGATGTCTATTGAAATACAATTTCATTTCATAATTTGGATTTTTTTTTGAGGTACTAGGGGGTTGAACTCAGGGCTTCATGCATGCTTTTGCAAGCACTCTGCCACTGAGCTGCATTGCCAGCGCATTTTTCACATTTTTAAATTTTGAGACAGGGTGTCACTATGTTACTCAAACTGCCTTTGGCCTCAAACTTGCCATCCTCCTGCGTCACTTGGATTACAGGTGTGTGCTACTGTACCTGGCTTATAACTTGAATTCTTTATATACAGTAGTGTTATCAATGACAGTGGGTACTGCTTATTTATTAACTGCCACAATATTAATTGATTTTATAAAAAGAGCCTAGGAAAAGACTTAAATATAGTGTACTATTAATCATGTAGCCAATGTTAAAATATCTAGGAAAACTACATACCATGGCACATACCTATAATCTCAGGGACTTGGGACTTGAGGCAGAAAGATTTTAAGTTTGAGGCCAGTGGCAGTTTGAGACAAGTAGCATTACTCTGTCTCAAAATAAAAGATAAAAAAGGGGTTGGGGGTACAACTCAATAATAGGGCCCTTGCCTAGCATGCGCAATGCTCTGGGTTCAACCCCCAGTACTGAAAAAAAAAAGTTGGGAAAATTACTGAAGTTAGGACCTTTGATTCAGAAGATGAATAATATATCGCTGCATATGTGTATATATAATTTACCATTGTGTTAAGTCATGTGATTTAAGGGCATATTTATAATTTAGTTGCATCAGTTATTCTGTACACCCAGAATAGTTGTGAAAAAGTCTTTCAATCTCTATTACTTAGCTGTTGGAAAAATATTTTAAAATCACAAAAGAGGAAAATTTTCATTTTCTTAATCAGGTTCTAAGGCTATCAGGTTTTCTGTTATGATTTTTAAATGATATATTTTGTTAGAAATTAGTTTTAGATATCAGAAAGGTAGACAGCTTCATGTTGGTAGGTACTTGAAATAAGCCAAACATGTTAACTTCCTCTTGAAGTAGAAATTTCCTGGGAAGGTAGCATTCCATTGACATCTGTCATATGTGCATTAGTGTATATGAGATAATTAGTATATCCTTTCCTGAATGTAGGTTTGGGTACAGAGATATCTATTAGGTCATTTGGCTATCCTAGATGAAGAAAAGGAACCTTCAGGGAAGGAGAAAAGGAAAATGAAGGTACCAAGTATTAAAATGGTAAATAAAAGGTAGTGAGTAGTACTAAAAACATACTCCAAAACTTTGGTAATTTTTCATTCTTACCATAATTATAAGTTTTTGAATTACTGCTTTGGGTCTTTACTTCTGAAAATAAGTGGATAATAAAGGTATATATAATTATATGCCCTGTGTTTTGGAACACATTGGTGTGTTCTGAAGGCTTTGGCTTGCAATGGCCAGCTAAGGTGTAAGTGGAGTTTACATAAGTATCCAGTTATTTCATTTATTTTGCATGACTGTATCAAAAAGTACCAAAATACCTTCTTCATTGGCTTGGCCTGTCAGTATGGGAAATGAGGAATGTATTTTATAAACATTACATTAGAAATATAAGAATCTACTCATTTAAATATGTTTACTTGGGAAGTAGAACTCTGATCTATATTCTCAATTAGAACTTTAGGGATTCACCTTTGTGTACTTCATAGGGACTCCTACAACTTCTCTTGGCTCCCAGATGATGAAGACTTCTCTATTTTTTCAAGGTAGTGACACCCCTGGGTTGCACTGACAGGTTCTGGCATCATTCATCATCAATAATTTAATTGTACTTGTACATTAGGGACCATTCTTTTTTTTGGGGGGGGTGCGGTACTAGGGGTTGAAGCCTGTGGCATCTGATCCCGTCAGATCTCAGAAGCTAAGCAGGGTCGGGCCTGGTTATTACCTGGATGGGAGACCGCCTGGGAACACCAGAAGCTGTAGGCTTGGGAGAAAGACCTGGCAACCCCCTCCCAAAAATTAATCTGCCATTGAAAACCCTATGAACAGCAGAGAAGCACTGACAATAATGTTTCCCCTGTTGTAGAGGGTTGCTATGAGTCGGACACCAATTCGACAGCACCTAACAACAACAACTAGGGGTTGAACCCAGGGCCTCGTGCTTGCATGCTCTGCAAGTGCTGGACCACTGAGCTGCACTCCCAGGCCATTTTTTTACTTTATTTTTTGAGACAGGGTCTCACTAAATTACACAGACTGCCTCTGGTCTTGAACTTGAGATCCTCCTGCCTCTGCCTCCCAAGCTGCTGGGATTACAGGTGTGCACCACAGAGCCCAGCTCTTAGGGACCATTCTTTAGGAATTAATTGGTTAATTAATGATGGATCTCAATAACTTTTAAGTGCTAGAATTTCAGTAATTCAAGGTGAGAAAATACATAAATATCAATAAATTATACATTTATCAGTTTTTATTGCTTGTGTTTATAAAATACAAATGGAGACTAGAAAGTTAAATTTATTTTAATTTGTTGTGATAAAAACACTTATAACTGTTTATTGTTCCTTTATCTCATTTTATCCCCCTCAGGATGTGATATATATATTTTACAGCATATTTTTTCACTAAGTGCATATATACCATGATCTGCTTCTATGACAACAGTACAATGATTGTCTTTCTGAATTCATTTTAAGGGAAAAGAACCCATTTACACTATCATTGAAGCACTAGGGTGGTATTTTTTCATTGGCCCCCATATCTCTTTATAGTTACTTTTATTAAGTTCATGCTTAAGATAACATTTTAAAAACATAGACACAAAAATAAAGGAAACACATAATTTACATCTGAAAATAGGTGTACCTGGATTTTTAATCCTGTAAAACAAGAAATGTGAATGTCTGAATGACTCGGAAGATTTGATCCAGTCACATAATCTGGTCCAATAATTCCTTTAAGTGGCTCCTCTTTTAGTCTCTTTAATAAAGTTGCATAAACCATTCTTTGTGAATCAGAAGGAGGTGTATATGGAGACTCTTCTGATCTATATTTTTAACAGATGTAATATTTTCATTTTTGTAGAATCATAGAATTATAAAAATGTAGATTATAAATATTATCTGATGATTTATTACCCTTATTATAGATGGAGACAGATCAACTTTAGGCTTAAATTTTAGAAAAACTATGTACTTTTAAAAGGCCAGGGCAGATCATCACTATAAATTGTTACTGAATATGTGATAAACAAATCTGGATTCATTATTCTGCTAAAACTCATAATGAGACAATCCACATGTCAAACAATTTTGTCTATAACATTATGTTCCTTCTGTTCTCCAGTTTTGTATGTCATACTCACTCACCGGTTGGTGAACTGGGTGCAAGCTCTCCATGCATCCAGTTCCTTAGAAAGATGTTCAATTTTTAAAGGTACTGACACCACTCGACGTTTTAATAGCTGACTGAAATGAGAGAAAGAAATTAGCATCTGACATAAGAACTAAAATATCAGAAAAAGCAAATGAACTTTAAATAACTACAATTTTACATATAATATTGTTCAAAAATACTGGTGTACACATATTATGATGACATACACATAGGTACATAAATGCATCACTGTATATTTAGGGTTTAAGTCCCTTGCAAGTTCAAGATACTCAAGAAACATTGGTTGAGCAAGTGACTGAGTAAGTGGATAAATACGTGAACTGCATAATGTATGGAGGATGGTTAGACAAGCCAAGCAATATTAAATAATAGTCAGAATGAAAGAGAGTACTTAATCATGACCTTGATCATTTAATCCTGGATGATAGAAATATAATGGCATCATTAAAAGAAAGAACAGAGGAGAAGGAGTAGATTTGAAAAAAAAGATTATTTTCATTCTGAGAATACACAGTTTATAGCTAGAGTTTAGAAGTCTGCTAGACACAAATATAGGAACTTGGAGAGTAGGTTATGTCTGAACATAAAATAATGAGTTATCACCATAGAAGTGACATGTAAGGTTAAAAAATGGTGAATGGCAAAGTTTATGGAGGACAATATAGAAAGGAGATGGGAGAGAAGAGGAATGGAGACATGGGAGGAAAATGGGATGAGAGTAGGAAAGAATGGAAATGAGAAGAGGAGATAATGGAAGTGAACAAATTTGAGGGTGTTGAATATCTAGTGGCTTACAGAGATAATCATAGGCAGCAAAATAACAAAGATGGAATTGTCAGCAAAGAGAAACTTTAAAATTAAGAGTTCTTAAAGTTTTCTTTCTTAACTAATGTGTTTCCCTTAACTTAGACATATTCTCTCAAATCTCTTCTGTCTTAAAAATAAAAACACTTCTTTGTATTATTGATAATAAATGACCATTTTCTCTCTTTACTTTCATCATTATTGAATATCTATATCTATATCTATATATCTGAATATATTTCTTCAAATATTATCTAAATTCTATATGATACATCCTATTCTATTCTTCCTATGTGGGAGAAGGATGTGGCAATCCACTCCTGAGGCAATCCCAAAACAGCCATTGAAAACCCTATGAGTCGGATATGACTTGACGGCACCTAACAACAACAATTCTTCCTATACTTTAATGCTACTGAAAGTTGCTTTTAATTTTAATTCTTTTTTTTGAGTACCTGATAGTATTAATTCCATATTATTACTTGGATTACACTAGGCAACAGCTACTTCTTTGGTAGACAGAGAAGTTAAGAGGTAAGAAAGATTTTTATTTTTCTCACAGTCCTTTACTTCATATAAAGGGTACACAGAAAAAAGTGCTAATCCCTATACTCTCACTATCAAGAGTTAAAAATGTCATATGCTAAGACATTTAACAAAGTAGTAGTCTAGGAAATAGACTTTTATGGAAGGCAATGTGAATTAATTAACTAATTAATTGATTAAAGACAAGAGTCTCATCTTATAGCCCAGGTTGGCCTCAACTCAAGATCTTCCTCCGTTAGCCTTGAATTTCATCATTGAGTATAAAAAAAATTTTAAGCATAATTGTTGAAGTTCAGCAAGCTGTTTGAAAATGTAGGAGTTTGGCTGGTAGGCTATTCCTGTATATAAAATAATAGGGTACCTGGCGCTCACCATACTTTTACTTTGTATTTTTTCCCACAGAGAATAGAAGGCTAACATACCCACTTTCCTATCTTCTTTTAAAAGTAATGTTATACAATTATGGACAGTGAGATGTAGGCAAGAAAACCTAAGGAGGACTTTTTTCCTGAATAAAATGTTCTTGCCTGGGGAAAGTCCTTTGTAATCTCTACCTTTCACCCTTGCCTCTGTCCTACTTAGAGTGCAGACATAATATATGGAGGTCTAGCAGCTATTTTGTAACCATGGGAAACTCATGAAAAAGGAAAAAAGCCAAGAATGTCAGAGTTGAAAGAAAGAAAGAATCTAGGTCCTTGATGGAATGAGTGGACTTTACCAGCCTTGGAATGCTTATCTGAAGTGTCTTGATGTATACCAATATACTCTATGTACTTAAGCTAGTATGAGGATTTCCATTATTTATAGCTTAATGTATTCTTAATCCATGTAGTTAATTGTTGTTTTATTATAAAGCACATGCTGAGTAAATAAATGAATGCATGTAACAATATACTTGGTGCCTTCTGATTCACTTAGAGACTATCCATCTTAGTGAGAAGAATTTATCTAATTTCATGATAGAAGAAAAATTATGGTTTTTACCTTGTGTATTCATACAGTGCTGGAACAATGCTTTGATACTGTCTCCTGATAGCCAATAATGCACCAATATAACCACATAATATGAGTAACTCATTTCGAGCTCTAAAAGAGATATATTTATTTTTTAATTCCACAATCTGAAGCTTAAACATTACTTTCATATATAGTTCATATATTTGTATCTATATTTTAATGGGTGACCATTCTAGCAAAATGCTTAGAAAATTTTTTAAACTTGAGGGAGATAATTTGTCAGCTAATAATTCCTATTGAGATATTTGTGCTATATTATAAATTATGATTCTTTAGTATTTAACTATTGCCTGTTTGTTTTCTTCTATTACTGACTAGTTTTTCTTCCTGTGCAGGTCCTCACACATGCTAAACCAGTGCTCTACTGTTGTCCCACACCCCTAACCCCCTCCTGGCTTTTTTTCATGCCATTTATCTCTAAGTAACTCCTCTAGTCAGATTCAGGAATCTGTGGCATACTGTGTGAACCCTAGGAAAGGACAAGGAATATCTACTGAATTTCTTGCTGGAGGAGTTTGCCAGTTTCCTAGGCTGTAACATCATCATTCTCACACAGATATCAAAATGAAAAGATCTCAAATCCTCTCTTACAAACTATTCTCAATGTTCTGAGAGTTTTAGTTAATATGGAAAAAAATGTCCTTAAATGGTCCTTGAAGTTAAGGATGTGGTCTATTTCTACTTGTAGCACTTGTATATACTTCCCTACAAGCCTAGTTTCTTGAGGCCTTGAGGTCCAAAACCATCTGAAAGCTTTGAATTGTTTTCTTTGAACCAGGTGTGTACATATGTGTATGACTGAGTATATACACATATGTACAAACACACACAAACTAAACATTGATAAATGGGACCACTAATATTTACTATTCATTTCAAGGAAATCTTTATGTTTTCTTAACAATATAACAAATAAAAGTATAATTTTTCTATAAGTGCAGCAACATTTCCAAGATGATCCTATTTCTTGATCTGAACACCAAATAGAACCATTTAGAACATTGTATTGTTTTTATTTTGTATTTTAGAGAAAAAGTACTCACTCAGTACATGTATGCAAGAGTAATTTTTCAGTACGAATATAACTCAACAGGTCAAGCACAGGGTGTATGACATCCAACGTCCAATTTGCACTACTGATGTATTCTGACAAAATAAAATCAAATAAAGGCTTTCTAAATAATAGTATCAAAACCTGTTCATATATCTTTTTAAAGTTATACAATTAATTCCCTGCCAGTCAGTCCTATCTCTTTATTTAGTAGACCAGAAGTATTTTTGTATTCACTTTCTCTTAAGTACCCATACTGTAAAATCAGAAGAGATGCCATATTTCACATCAATTATCTCTCTCAATTTAAAATTTGGGATGGGTAGTGCTTGCTTTTAAGGCTAATTATCAAGATGAATGAAAAGGTCACATAAATAAGTAGATTTTAAAAGTACACTACCAAGTAGAATCTTACCTTTGGCAAAGTCAATACCAATAGGCAGGGCTTTTTCAGGTTCTTGACTTAATAAGTAATACTTTATAGTTTCAAACACATTGCCATCTGCATAAGCTGTCTCTGCTAACTGCAGACATTCTTCTACTGTGGGTAGCTTGCACTAGGAAATAATTTGATGACAATGTTACTAAGATTTCTAGGGACAAAAGCAATAGTATAAATAACAAATATTTCCATATATTTAATCTGTTCTACTTATTATTAAAGTTGCCCAAAATAGATGTAAGTGAAATTATTTGTAAATGAAATTATTCATGCAAATGTATTTAAGATCTAAGAATAGTAAGGTAATTAGCTAATGAGCCAATAGATTTTCATCGCATGAAACCTAAAAAAGAGATGAATTAAATTGTCCTGTTTGCTATATTTGATTTAGTAGCCACAGATACAATTAAGTAAAAAATGCTGAAGGAATAAATACACTGACAATGTCAGAAACTATATTAAATGTTGTTGTTGTTGTTAGGTGCCCTCAAGTTCGGTCCATAAAATATACATCATCACGTCCTGTACATTATAATTTCATGTAGCTTTTGAGACTAAGTCCAAACCTAAGCTAAACATGTACAAACTCTAAAATTTGACATTTTGAAATGCTCAACAACATTGGAGAGTTTTGGTCCACAAAATTTCATTATTACACAATGAAAAATAATACTCCTTATTTAACATATTTTTTTTTCTGTTAGAACTCAAAGTCTGATCTTCCCTCAGGTAAATTTTTCTGCCACCATAAGTAGAGATTACCTTATCTTTATGCCAAATTACAGTAAATTTATGATTTTTAAAGTATGCTAATGTTTGCGTCTAAGCAACTCTGATTCTATAATGTTTTTAAAAATTTATCCATTAATGCATTTATTCAATGGTTTCATATTTCCTATTGCTTAAAAATTAGGTAGACTGAACATTTTATCTCTCTTAATCTCTCTCTCAAAAATCCCAACAAACTCAAGGAAGTTTTCACATATATGGCTTTTCATATTGCTTTCTCATCTTCATTCATAAATTGCCAATAATTTACTGAAAGATTGATGTGGACTACCTCTTGATATATGCCAAGTATGTTGTTGTCGTTAGGTGCCATCAAGGCAGATCTGACTCATAGCGACCCTATGTACAATAGAATAAAACACTCCTCGAAACTGTGTCACCCACATGATCTTTTTAATGTTTAATCTCATTGTTGCAGCCACTGTGTAAATCCACCTGCTTGAGGGTCTTCCTTTTTTCCATTGACCTGCCACTCTCCTAAACATGATGTCCTTCTGTAGGGACTGGTGTCTCCTGACAACATGTCCAAAATACATAAGAAACAATGTAGCCATCCTTGCTTCCAGGGAGCACTCTGGTTGTACTTCATCTAGGACAGATCTGTGGTTATTTTGCAAGTCCATGATATAATCAAAATTTGTCTCCAGCACCATAATTAAAAAGCGTCAATTCTTCTCCTATCTCCCTTATTCACTGTCCCACTTTCATAAGCATATGATGTGATTGACATATCATGGCTTGAGTCAGGTGCACCTTCATCTTCAATGTGACATCTTTACTTTTCAACACTTTGAAGAGGTCTTTTGCAACAGCTTTCCCAAGCAGTGCATCTTTTGATTACTTGACTGCTGCTTTCATGGGTGCTGATTGTAGAACCAAGTAAAACAAACTTTTGGACAACTTCAATCATTTCTCCATTTATCATGAAGTTGCTTCCTGACCTAGTTGGATTTTTGATTTCTTGATGTTGAGGTGTAATGTATGCTGAAGGCCCTGTTCTTTGAGATTCATGGGTAAATGTTTCAAATCTTCTTCATTTCCAGGAAGCAAAGTTGTGTCATCTGCATAATGTAGGTTGTTAATGAATCATCCTCCAATCCTGATACCATGGTTCTTCTTCATAAACCCAGCTTCTCAGATTATTTGCTCAGCACAGAGATTGAAGAGCTACAATATAAGGATACAGCCCTGATGTACACCTTTCCTGACTTCAAACCAAACAATGATTTCTTGTTTCTTTTGAATGACTGCTTCCTGGGGTCCATCTACATATTCCTTATGAGTACTTAAGTGCTCTGGTATTCTCTTTCTTCGCAATGTTATCCATACTTTGCTATGATCCACACAGTAAAAGTCTTTGCATAATTAATAAAAACACATCTAGACATCTTTCTGGTACTCCCTGTTTTTGGCCAATATCCTTCTGATATCCCTGGTTCCACACCGTCTTCTGAATCTGGGTTGACTTTCTGGCAGTTCCTTGTCAAAATACTGCTCCAGTAGCCTTTGAATGATCTTCAGCAAAGTTTTATTGGCATGTGATATTAATAAACTAGTTTGATAATTTCTGCATTCAGTTGGATCTCCTTTCTTGAGAATAGGCCCAAATATGGATCTTTTCTGATCAATTGGCCAGGTACCTGTTATCCAAATCTCTTAGCATAAACAAGTGAGCACCTCCAGTGCTGCATGTGTTTGTTGAAACATCTCAATTGGTATTCTTTATCAATTCCTGGAGCCTTGTATTTTGGCAATTCCTTCAAGGCAGCTTCCACTTCTTCCTTCAGTATGCTTGGTTCCTGATCATATGCAACCTCTTGAAATAGTTGGCTATCTACCAATTCTTTGTGGTATAATGACTCTGTATATTCTTTCCATCTTCTTTTGGTGTTTCCTGCATCATTTAATATTTTCCCTGTATAATCCTTCAGTATTTCTACTTGAGGTTTGAATTTCTTCTTCAATTCCTTAAGCTTGAGAAAACAGAGTGTGTTCCTTCATTTTGGTTTTCTATCTCCAGCTCTTTGCACATGTTATTTTAATATTTGATTTTGTCTTACTGAGTTGCTCTTTGAAATCTTCTGTTTAGTTTTTTAACTTCATCACTTCTTTACTTTAGCTGCTTGACCTTCAAGGGCAAGTTTCAGAGGCTCTTTTGATATAATTTGGCTCTCTTACACTTGTTCTAATTTTCTTCTGTTTCAGTTTGAACCTGCAGATTAGTAGTTGATAGTCTGTTCCATAGTCAGCACCTGGTCTTGTTCTGACTTCTGACATTGAGGATTTATAGCATGTGGACAGTTGTGTGATCTGCTTTCTACTTAACTCTATTTTATAGCGAGCTACTCATATCAACAAAAATAAAAGTCTCATGACTGTTAAATGGACTAATAGCACTGAAATTAAAAATATACTGTACAACCTCCATTCTGTTAAACATTTTAGTTGTTTTTATGTGTGATGCTGGTACATACCATGAGTTACTGTAGTCTGCAAAGGAGCATTTTAAAAACCACTTTATAATAATGCATATGAATTTTATTATATTTCATTAATTTTTTTAAGTCTTAAGTTGTCTTTTTAAAAAAGTTATCAGACACATACAGATGCAAAGGGGTACCATGGGAAGTTATTGTGATGTGGGGCTAGATTTGTTGAAGTTAAAATTTTCTTCCTGAGTTTACTTTCTTTTTTATTTTCTTTTTTCTTTTTTTCTTTTTTATTTTTATTTTATTTTTTTTATTAGAAATTTTTAATGTACATCTTAATGGGGGAAGATAAGAATGATGTCTATATAAATGGACTACAAATTACATGTAATTGTTCTAACAAGATAAAAACAAAGACCACTGAGTCTACTTTCTTTGTATAATAAAACAATATTCTCTGCTTTGCACAGTTTCAAAAGAATGAAAGACAGAAAAAGTTTCTATCTTAAACAGAACTGGAACCCAAGGATATACAGAAAAATATTACCATAAAAAGACAAGTAAATGGAAAAGAAGTCTTTGATGGGTGGAAGGGACAGGGGAGGAAGCACACAAGAGAGTAAGGGGGAACTTATATGTATAATGTACAACAAAATGCATATATGGAAATGTCACAATGAAAAGCATGTCAGAATGAATCACATTAAGGTGTACATTAAAAATTTCCAATAAAAAAAGAATGAAATAAAATACAGATATATGTAAAAATTTAGAACAGAGTCAAGCATACAGTAGAACAATAAATATTCCTTATTACTGTCCTCACTTTTGTTTAATGTAAAAGTATCTAAAAGAAATTATGAATTTGTTTTTCTGTATGCATCTGTATTTGTTTGAACCTAAAATAAATTAAATCACAGCACTACATTTCAAATTAGGATTTTTAATGTCATCAACATACCTTCTCATGAAGATCATTTATTTCTTCAATACACCCTGGGTAGAAAGCACAGAGTTTTATTAAATGTAGTTCATTATCAGGAGTCATCAGGAGAAGGTCAGCTGCCAAATTCCTGTTCACATGACAAGAGAAAACTTCACTGAAGAAAAGTTGTAAAATAAGATTTATAATTATTTCAAAAGGAAACTCATACAACAGACCTCTTTTGGTTTTCTATCTACACAAAGTGTGCTACTAATTTCCTAATTTGTCATAAAACTCCTCCAAGTTGATTATAGAAACTAAAAAAATCTGAAGTATAAATATATTATTAAATTCCTGAATATTGTAAAAAATCTGTACTTTATGTACATGAGTCTTTAGATATTTATATTCAATTTTATTTTTACCAAATAATTATCTCCCAAACTAAGTTGTTTGGAAAAGTTTTTTGGAGCAAATTACAAAGAAAATTTTGAAAGCTATTATGAACTTTTGTCATTCTTGCCAACAACAGAAAATTCTATTAGCTAGCTCCTTGACATCAACAGAGTACTGAGCTATTCTAAGTTCAGAATTTCTGGTATTCTGCATACTTCTTAAGTGTTAGGTGGAAGACAGAAATGTAGTTTTCATATTTAGTTTTTAAAGGTTTAATCAACAGAATAGACCATTTAAGGGTATTTGAAATATAAAATGGTATGGGCTTAACAACTTTACACTAAAAATATTTTCTACAAAATCTTTTTTTTTTTTTTTTAAATCAGTAGATGAGGAAGTTTTGGCTGAATGCACCACAATTTAGACAACAATGATTCACAATATTTCATATATGAATATTCATGGTGACTTTAGAATAGGTGATATTTCAAATGAGAATTTATAAAGCTGTATGCCAGGGACTTTGAAAATAAAACTCTCTTTCACATGTTTCTGAAGGCTTCATTAATTTTACACATTGATAATTTGTGTGAATCTATTTTTAAGGCACAAGAGGTACTTAGTCAAGAATAGAGAGAGTACAGAAAAGAAATCCAGTTGTGTGAAATCCAAAATTTTATCAAGGAAAATCCACATTACACACATGCACACCACAAACTATTAGAACTGCAACATTTTAAATTAGGCTTAATTTAAATTAGGCTTAATTAAAATGTTAAGATCTTTAGAACAAAAGAAAACTTCAGAGAGTTATCACAAAATTCTGCATAAAATACTTCAAAAATTCACTATTCCAGTTAAACATTACTATATATGCTCAAATCTAATCCAGACCCTTTCAACAGTTTTAGAGGGCTACAAAATCAGATTCAAATTAGAATTTAGTGCTCTCGACCCAAATCCTAACCACATTCGATTAATCCCCATCTGATTTTGTAGCCTTCTAAAACTGCTGAAATGGTTCAGATTAGCTGTGAGAATATATAAGTACATCAGTACAGAACTACTAAAAGACTACAATGATTTTTCACATTATTTTCCCCAAGCCAATTAATAATTAAATGTAATGTCTTCCTAAACTGCCAATATTTTTACTACTATTAATCAGGTAAATCTTTGAATGTTTTTATAAATTCCAAGTTAGAGTGGTTTACCTGTTTAATGCTATAAAGTATGAAAAACTGTATGTATTCTCTGAAACAAAAATTTAATAGCAGTTTTAAATAATGTCCATGCATGAGAAAATAGAATAAAAACAGCTGTGCTAAAATTATATTTCAACTCCTATCAACTGTAGACAAAACATGACTTTCTTGCCATAGGTTACCTCCATATTAATACAGTGAAATTTATAGCAAAGCCCACTATTTTATTCAGTATACCTTTGGGGAGGTGAATATGTGTGTATGTGCATGCGCACCAGTGTGTGTCTGTGTGTGTGTGTGTGTGTGTGTGTGTGTGTGTATAAAATGATACAGGCCGACCAAATGATCTAAACTCTTAAATTTCACTATCAGAAGACATTTTAATTTGATTAGCAGAACTAGTATTATTTGGTATTATAAAGAGCAATAGTTAATTTATTGTATAAGTGTTAAGGGTAAAGTCATGAATTTAGGTTATAGAAACTTTCTTATTACTCTGTGATTAGCTTCTACTGATATAAATTACATAAATATATGAATTTGCATACTGTAAAACAAAGTAAAAATACTTAATGAACATTTCTTAATAAAGAGATGGTACTTAAATACTCCAAAGAGAATATGAATATTTTTTTAACAAACATGCTATTAAAAATAAAACTAGATAGTACCTGTATCCAACA